>JAKELK010000220.1:0-106805 GCA_021525775.1 Lactarius deliciosus
ATCTGCCATGCATCTGGGAACATCGAAGACCGTAAGGTGAGTCACAAATCACGTTTCCGCATATATCACCTTCACAACCACAGGGTCAGATAATCGGATTTGTTCGCCGTCAACTCAACGGGTCATGGTAGCGTGTGGGGAGTTTGCGGGGGTGTGGGGTACAAGGTGGGGTAAACTAGATGACGCTACCCAGCTACTCACAACCTCCACAGATGTATGATAATAGACGGTATGAGCAGTGCTAGCTTGAGGCGAAAAAGGCTGGCAAGACTGTTTCATTGGTACGTAGTACAGCCGTTACCTGTCCGTCTCATCTGACGACTTCAATTCTAGTATGCTGCACACGAGTGCCAGTGTGCACCGTGCACGTCTGATGTGGGTACTTGGCCACGGACCTTGCCACCAGATAGGGAGATTGGCGGTGCAGTAGTGTAAATCGAAGTGTAATAGTATTAAAACGTCCTGTAAAGTACATAATGAATGGGATCATTATTATCCATTTTATCCCATTTTCGTTCGATCCAATCCGATAAACGTCGTCGCGTGAGTGAACTGAAACGGATAGTCTAAATTTTCGAACGAAATTGAACCTTTTCATTTTCAATCACTATCGTTCTTTTTCCTTCACCGGGATTCTCACTGGGCCTCAAGCGGTGACTTTCCAACAAAGTCTGCCGTCCAAGAATTCTCAATAACTAGTGATAACATTCAAGTGAGTTGTCAAAATCGAGGTTTAGACTTACCCCTCCTCTGCGATTCCCATGAAACGTGCGCTGATGGAGGGTCAACTAAATCATATTAGCGGTCTGTTTTCAGTCCATATTATGTACGGGTTTGGGAGCTTACAGGTGCTTTGGTGCGCCAATGGGCCGTTTATCCAAAATATGTCTTAGGAACGCACATACTGTGAGACATGATAGCCTTCTTTTCGGCCAAGCTTGCGCCCTCAGCAGCACCTCGTTGTAATACCGTGAAGAAATCACGCCGTTGGTCTTCGATTTCGATGTTTCTGGTCGACAAAATTGTCGACGCTGCTGAACCGTTCGTATGCGTCGTGGGTCTTCCAGTATACTGACATACAGTATAATGAAAGTTTTCCTCGGTGGCACCGTTGTTGTTTAACTTGAAACGAACGTGCTTGCATAACCCTTCGAGAGTGGGGATATCAAATTGGAAGAGATCATCTGAGGGACTTTCTTCCAGCGTTGTCATGACCTCCGACCCGATTATGTGATACCATTCTATATTCGGAAAATCCTGTGTGTCGAAAGTTGGTGGCGACACTACGGCCCTACTTGATGTCCGCCAACTGTCTTGCGGCCTTCCTTTCCCATGGCTCCACCCCTATCATCACCGGATGATCACTCGGCTCACATGGGATCATAGATTCGTTGTACAAACCGAAATTTTGCCAAACGTCGCCGTCACGCGTCACCTCCGTATGTCTCAGGCCTGTTCAAGCGTCACCTCATGTACTCGGGCATCGCGACTCTCCTTCGCCCTCGTGCACTTTCAAGACTGGCCTTCGCTTACCGTCGTTCTTCCTTCCGCCCGTCAACTTGATCTAGCCCCCCAAGTGACCGATCCGCTCTCTAGAGATCATCATGCATCCCGGAACGAAGTACATCGCTCTGGTTTCGCTATGCCTACTTGTCAAGCTTGGTTGTATTGGCCTTCTTCGATCAGGATTCCCATCAGCCAGTCACTGTAAGCTTTTCCCTCTCTCTCGACGCGTTTGCTTACACTTGGGCCGGCGTAGCTTACGTCGGCACGGACTACCCTCGTGTCTGGGACATCGGCATTCTTCCACCCGTCCTAATGAACATCGAGCCCACGAAGCACTATCAGCTCTCCGGGTACGGCGCCGATGCCGAATGGGCAGCACTCACCCCGAACAGCGGAACGCTCTATCTGGGTCCACAGCGCCGACCATTCAGCATCTCCCTATTCCATCAGCTACGTTGTTTAGACGTGATCAGGCGCGACATCATCGAGACACTTCCGCGGGAGGAGAGCAAGCTGAGCCGGCACTGTCTCAACTATATGCGGCAGATGGTTCTCTGCCGCACGGACCTCGCAGTGGACCCTGTGCTGGGACGGGAGCTCGAAGCCGAAGTTCGCGCCGAGACCAACCAGTGCGTCGACTGGAGACGCGTGTATCAAAGAATGGAAGAGAACCAACGAGAGTACTCTCAATAGGTCTCAGGGAGACGAGTGAGTGGCACCCTCTCCTGTGCAGAATGATGTTGTATCGCCGCTGAACCAGAGACGTTCAGGCGCGCTGGTAGCAACACTGCTCCGGAACCAATCCATCATTTCGGACAAACTCTTGTTAAGCGCTCTGGGATGATTGTGGCGCATCTAGTACACCCGGCGTCTACGTACAGCACCACATCATTTGGCGTCTGTAAAGCTGTCAAGCATGTCAAGGCTTGATCTACGAGCCGATACTTGTACCTTTTTCGTGGATGGACAGCTAGCTCGTGGCGTTTTGTGGCATGATTAAAAATATCCGAGTCGGTTCCGCGGCATCATTGTATCCAGTCTGGACCGGTCGTCTACCGAAGCTTGTCCATGTGGCCAAAACTAATACTCTGTTTTTATGTCTGCACGTATACCCCAAGAGAATCGACTGCGACAGTTCACAACGTTCGCAGGGCAAAAATCTATGTTTTCTTCACGAATCTGTTGCGGTGTGCTTAAGCCATTCCTGAGGTGGAGTGTGTGGCCGCCGGTTGATGCCCACAGTCGGGCAAAGCCGCGGAGTGCACCTTCCCTTCCTTTCAAGTGCTCTGTACGTCACCACAAAATGAGATTTTTTTTTTTCCAATTACAGTAAATGCGATACACTCATTCTACGAAGGCTCGGGGATCACGGTCCTCGTACGATCCTCCGCGGAGACTGCTGTGCCTAACTTTCAACATCGTGTGAAGCCGCGCGGTCACTTGACATTCATTAAGGACAAGTCAAATACCATCACCCAAATAAAATGAAATGTTGGAGCCAGCGTGGTTCCTCAGGAATGCGGTGAGGCCCATTCCGCAACGATGAGGGGAAGAAAGAAAGAAAATAGGCGACAGAAGATTTTCTGTGGCCAGTGAAGGCGTCCCTCGAAGAAAGGGCCTAGAAGAAAGAAAAGGCGGTCGCGTCGAATTGCAGTCACCGGCTGCTGGCTCGTATGCGCCGTCCAAGTCATTCCATTCGGAGTCCATCTTGCCATAGGTATAAAGTGGTTCTGTTCGAGGTCCAGACAGGCCCCCCGATAATGCCGAATAAGGTCGGGTATGGATTTTGGCCGATTTTGGCATTCGGGGGTTGACCGGAATCGGCCCAATTTGGGTCCTCATAGGTGGACATCGTACCCGGCTGTGGCCCAGTACCGGAAATACTCACGACATGGGTGGACTTTTGTACCCGACCTCTAGGAAGCGTAAAAAAATCGTAAAAATTCAAGAAAAATCGTAAAAAAAATCCCTGCTACCTGTAAAATACTCGTGCAACCCCATACATATGTGTGAGAAATCTCTAGTCATCTGCGTCATCAATCGCGTTGCCTTCAACGACCCTATCTCTGGGTGAAGGCCTCATAAGGTCCCTGACTGCCATAAGAACTGCCTGACTATCAGAATTCAGGCCTTGGAATATTTTTCGAAGGGTCCGGAGAGGAGCTCAAGGAAGTGGCTTGCAATTAGGGATTACCACGGGTGTCACTTCGCGTACCCGTATCCGTCAGTACCTGTACAATCACGGGTACGGGTACCCGCGCATACGAGTACGGGTACTGACGGATTTGACAGGTGAGTAGCAGGTGCTGGCATGTTTGACGGGTACCCGTACCCGCACGCCTTAGAGCTCCCCTTCTCACTCTCAAAGTTGGAAGTGTTAATATAGCCGTAGTATTAATCTATTCCTACAAGTACTCATCACCGTGGTCGTCGTCACCATGATCATTGTCGTCGCTGACGCTGTGGTCATTGTGATCTCCTGGTGGTCACTGAGTCACATCATCTCCTCGTTGTCTTGTTGCCGTCGTAGCCTAGTAGTCGCCGATTGTAGTCACCTCGTCGCTGTAGTTGCCCAGTCGCCGTGGTTGCCTTGTCGAAGAGGTCAACCTCGGAAGTGGTCACCTCGTTGGCATGATCATTGTTGTACTTACCACGTGGCATTGTCACGGTCGTGGTCGTTGTCATTGTCGTGATTGCTCGACAACTTGAAAAAAAGATGTTGTCAAAAAACGAGTGGCAGGGCTGAATTGTACCGCAACTGGCGACAGCACACGCACTGACATAATAAATTATTAGTAAAAAAATAAGACAAACATAGTACTTGCACCTTTCCAGTGAAGGGCCGAGGCGATAAACGAATGGAACAAGAAGTGTACGACTCAGAAGTGTACTTGCCCGTCTCACGCACCATGGCCTTCATGACGGTGGCGAAGGTGCCCTTGCCGAGCTCGTGTGCCATGTCATAGTGCGCATGGATGCCCGTCAGCTCGAGCAGCGCGAGGTGCCGGTAGTCATCGAGCGGATTCTACGGAGGCATCGGCGACCCAAACACGATGTCGTTCCCGTCGCGCAGGATGCGCGTATGGCCCTTTTGCACTCACGTGCCGTTGATCTGTGCCGATTCCCCGAGTGTCAGCTGTGCGTGTTTTTGAAGATGTGGAAGCAGTTGGTTGGGGCAAACGAGATGAACGTACCCAGGTCCCGTTCATCCAGCTGTACGACGACTTTGGAATGGCTATTCTCTGCCCATCCCATATGATCTGACAATGATTGAAACCTGCTTGCACACCGAAAAAGGCAGATGCACGTAGTCAGTAAAATAACGTTGTCCCAAAACTTGAAGGACGGGTGTCGTTTCAGGGTGTAAGCTTCCCAGCACTTTTAATCAGCTCAATGCACTTTTCATGGCACTCACATGTCGACGAAGTTGCAAGGATTGTGGATCATTGGGGAGGCCCTTGAAGGCAGTGTTGATGCAGCAGGGGCTCGGGGTGGTGACGGTCTAAGACGTGCGTAGGGTTTGGGGGGTGAAGCGTCGCAAGGTGTTGCGCAGGCCTCCGCGGAGCGCGAGCTGTCGTATATAGATCCACGGCGATCACAGACGCATCTGTGTCGAAGGGCTAAGGCCGCACGCGAGTGCGGCGAGGTCGGGATGGAACCGGGGTCGGTTGGTCGCATGTGGTCGAAAATGGTCGCGCACGCTTCGGCGCAGCGCGAAACTTCACAGAGATCGCCGCCGGGGTGGGGAACGCGTCTTATTCGAGTCGCTAAGGCTGCGCGTGAGTGCAGCGCGCTGGGGAATGCAAGGGATGAGCTCAAACATGAAGCTTGAAAGTCCGAAATCTGAAAGGGAAAGTCTACTAGTAGGTAAAGTCTGAGTCGAATGGTGACCTTGCTTCCATTTCCGAGGTCAGCATGTTGACAGAACATATCTTGGATGGTGTTCTTGAGCACCACAGTGATGAGGCCGTCAATGGATTGGGTTGCGGAAAGCTTTATGCCCAGCATCATTTGGACCGCGAGACAGGCCAGGAGTAATTGCAAAACCCGCAGGTACCCATGCCACGGGTACAGGTTTGGCACAGGTTCAATTTCCAAAGCTGTGGTAAGCTGAACAAAGCCGAATAGGATCCAAAAAAAAAAAAAGCCGAATAACTGCTGAACAGTAGCCAAAGTGTACAGTGGTGTAGCTGAGCCGAGCCGATCAAGACACAAAAGTTTTCCGAACTGCTGCCGGCTGTGGTCAACCACCAATGGGTGGACCGATCCCCGACCTAGTACCAGATGCCTCTGGAAGTGCGTCTCGGGGGTGGACGGGGAAACCCGACCTCGTTCCAAAAAAGGAAATTAATGGGTGGACAAATGCTAGCCGATACCCAACCCTCCTTCCATAAAAGGTATACGAAAGGGTGGACCCGACCCCGACATTTATCAGCATTATCGGGGGGCCTGTCCAGACCCTGCTGAACCTGAACTAAACCCGAAAGTGAGCGTGGGAAAACGTCACGTGGCGTGGGTCTGACTACCCTTTTTGCGCTTTTTGCGCTTGGCATCGATCAGTGCTGCCTGCGCGCAGCGATGCCCTGTATTCCGCACCAAGTGAAAGCTGTGAAGCGTCGTCTGACTAGGTAGGAGGCCAGAATCACGACTCGATGGATCCGATCCTTTACTGCTCTCTTTATTTCCCCTAGCCTTTGCATTTGTACTTGGCAAGAAGAAATATTCGATTGGAAACTGTCTGCGCGAACAGTGTCACACCTGTTGCCTCAGGCTCTCCAAGTTCAACCCTCCAGTTCCCTTGACTTTATCTCGTTCAGTTCGTGAGCGAGTTTAACAACGTCGTTCTGATACCCACGTACCCCTTTGCGTGCGGGTCTCCGCGGGTGTTGCGTGTAATCGTGCAAAGAGACACAACATCAGCATTTGAACTACCCACGTATATGAAGCTGCGTACCTTGTTACTTTCAACCTATGCCTGACCCTCAGTGACGACCTCGTCTACTTTTCCTGTAATGTCGCTGCATTCCCACTTCCATCTGCACGAGATTCTGCTTACTCATTGTCAAACTTGCGTCGAGGTTCAGAACGTTCAGATATGGGCGTTGTGAACGACCATCATGAGCAGAGGGCAGATGAACTACGTCATCGCTCGATCGCGACCTATGAGGATGGCAAATGGCATGATATGTGCTGACCTCTCGGGAGCAGAGTTTAGTAAGGTAAGGAGATTCTGAAGAAGTATGAGCTGTCCAGGTACGATAAATGACGTACTATCACCGTTGCTGAAGGACATGCCCAGCGATCACTGCACGTCCTCTCCCTTCTCACGCATCACGAGCTCCACCAGTTGCATATCCACCCCCGTCCGAAGCATCAATTATGTAGGCCCCGGCATGGGCCTCGATCTTGGATTCCACCTTCCGTACAAAGATAAAGGACGAAGTAAGACGGCGCGTCTTGTCGAAGGGAGTACTATCGCATGTGGAATGGATGAAGTCAAGGAACGCCGTGCGTGTTCCGAACACGCATGGCGTTCCTTGACTTCACGAAGGTGGTCCTTGCCCTTGGCTTGCGCTCACCGTACGACAGCTCCACTCCGCCTTATCGGACGACGGAAGAGAACCATGGAGTCATTGAGAAACGTTTTGGGAGGTCTCGTCCCCTCATCTCGTCTCGTGAGTGTCTCGTGGCCATCATTGCACCCTCATCGTTACTTGCATCGGTATAAATTACGTGACACGTCCTCACTTACAAACGGCGTGTTATCTTGGCGGTAATTTACGCGAGTCCATTCGTTATCCGCCTGTCGTACCCGCTTTCTGTCACATGTATTTGTTTGACCTTTCCTATGCATTGTGGGTAGGGCTCATGTCGGCGTTCATCAAATATTGGAAAAACGGCTCTACGATCCTGCTCACCGGGTCTCACCGGGTCGCTCCGGATGTGGCGTACGGCCCAGAACCTCCTACCACATTTCGCACCATGTCACACTTCACCGGCTTCACCAGCCTCACAGAGAATCTCCGTCGTCATGCATCATGTTCGGAGACAACGACGACCTGTCGCTTCGAATTTGTCTGATACTTGATGCAGGACGCATGGTGATTTATCTAATGCACACGGGGTACCGTAGGACCCTTACGAAGGTTCTTGTCGACCTGGAGTTATGACAGCTAGCTTAAGGCGTCCAGATACAGTTACTTTTTATATGGATTAAGATCTGCGTAGTCTCTTCAGTCACGCATACCCTAGGTAGACCGGCGGCGTTCCGCCTTAGTGGAACGAACGAACGAACGCCGGGAACTACTGCGTCTTTCTAAATACATATAGTGCTTGACCCACAACCATAATAAATTTGTAGAGCATATGGTATATATGTGGTCAGCATTTATTCTAGCTCTGCTCCAGGTCGGGTCCCATCCCGTCACCCTTCATCATGCATCATGATGTAACTCCCCACTGACCAAAGTCTTCAGAGGAATGCCCAATACCAGTCTCGTTCTGCGAGTCTCCGCCGATCCGCGTTTCTGGACTTCCATCCTCCGATCTATGATAGCTTCGTACATACCGAACGTACTTCTCGTGGACCCTCGTAGAGCATATCGAGTCCGCACCATTAAGTAATCGAATATTAAATTGAAAACATAGTTATAAGATTTAAAGTATAGTAAGAATAAGGTTCTTGCCCGCGACCGATAGATACGGTGGAAGGTAGTAGAATCATAGGCATAATGAACGTACCATTACGCATGTTACTTGCTCTTACTATAGTCCCAAACGTGTTTCTGAAACCAATTCCTTTTCTTTCCCTGGGTCGCTGGATCTTTGACGGGAACAGCTGCGCTTTCGGCTTGCTGCTGTCTTGCCAGTGGGCTGGAGGCTTGAGCTTTGGTGGTCACAGTCACGGAGGCAAGGATACTTGTGCGGTTTCCGACCTGGGTACCTCCATTGTGAAGTCCTAAGGAGGGTGCTAGGTTGTCCGTCGAGGGAACGAGAGATATGCTCGGAGGGGATGGGGATACACCGCCCGCGGTGAGGGTTCTCGAAAAAATTAGCGTTGTTGCTGTTATCGGAGTGGTTTCCTGCGGTGGCGGCTCCGGCTTCAGAAGTACGACGCTTGGTAAGAGACTTGCGTGATGTGGTGGTGGATTCTGGGGTTTTTTTGGAAGGTGTCGTTCTGCCACCGATGACTTCCGAGGACCCAGTGTGGATGGTGGAACGGAAGGGGGCGGCGTCATGGTCTGAGGGATCTGAGAGACTGGCGAGTTTGTGGACCGTGCGGTTTCGAAACTTGCAGCGGATAGTGGCCAATGAGATGGCCCTGGGATCCGTGCTGTAGGTTGGGCAGGCGTTATTGCTCCAGAAGAAGCGCCCGATGACCCTGTTTGCATTGTTGAGAAAGAGCGGGCTTGTGAGCCAGGAGTAGGAATGGTAGGAGAGCCTGGAGGGGATAGAACCTGCGCTCGGGTTAGTACGATGGAGGCGCGGAAGATATATGGATTACCCAATCGTGTTGAGACCACGGAGACGTGGCCTTGGTGCTGATGCGTATGCTGATATTGGGGTATTTCAATGCATTGCGGACCAGTTGTTTCCACTCTTCAGGTGGAAGGTCGCCAGGAATCGCTGGACAGATTGTAGGTCCTGTCGCCCGGGGGGTAGGCTCCTCGCGACGCCATAAGTTGGGTGTACCCTGGATGTCTTTTGCGACAATGCCTTCTCCCTCTAGTTTTCCGCCGACGTCTAACGGGACATCATATCGCGTCAGAATCTGGAAATGATGTAGAAGAAATGACGCACGAACCCTTAAATATAATAGCCTTGTCTGGCATCCAGAAGTTGCCAAATGCCCGATTCCGTTTGTCCGTTTCGAGAAAAACACGGCTTCGCTCATCAGTCAGAACCCGGATCTCATTGCTTGTATCCCAGAATTCATAGATCGGGTCGGTTGAAAAGCAGTCGCTATACGCGCTCCCCGAACTGGGGAGATCCCTGTAGAAGTGAGGGTTTTGCTTGAGGGTGATGCGTTGCTTGTCCTTGAGGCGGCTGAAGTTCCAAAGGACTTCTTCCATATTTGATTTTCTACAAAGTACCTCTGCCACACCTGTGAGAATACGAGGAATTAGGCAAGTGTGTCGACGCTCACGTTTAACGACTTCGGGATATTTGTCGGAGAGGGAGCCAGGGAGAAGAAACTGGACCACTTCCGTTGGTGCTTCGACCGGCTCGGGCTGGGACTGGTGTCGGTATAAGTGTAATAAAACTGGTGCGACCTCACCTTCTCTTTGGATCTCAGTGTAAATAACCTGTTTAAGATGTTTGACGAAGATCTATCTTTTTCCTTTGCGGATTTCATTCTTTCGGAAATACGGGCGAGACCCCATTGCCTATGCAAATGTAAGGGTCAGTGACCAAGCCTCGGACATCATAAGGTCAGGCCACTTTTCATGGTACTTCTGCTCATAAGCACTCAGCGCAATGATAGCACCCTCAAATTTCTTGTCCGTTCCCTCAGATGTCTTGTTATTTGTGTCTGCGGCTGCCCTCAGTGCATCTTCAGCGAATTCTAAAACCCTTTCGAAGGAGTTAGAACAAGATATAAGGTTAAACTTGAACACAATCTAGGGTAATCACTTTCTTAGATATGCATCCTGGCGGACGCTTCTCTCTCCTACTTGGACAAAAAATCGGCAAATCGAAATTAGTTCTGTTGCCTGTTTTCGATAAGCCCTGCCAGTGTTCTTCATATACTTGAGAAATGAAAGTTTGTCGAAGTGATTCTTGGGGGACATGACGGCCATAAAAACAGATATTCGAGAAATGCAAGTAGTGGCACCGAGGCCAGTGAGGGAGATGGGTCGACCAGGGCCTGAGTCGCCATAGACAATAAGTAGATGTCCTAGGGTGTCATACACGCTGTACGCATGCTCCAGAAGAAAACATTTTACATGCCGGTCACGGTGCCAGTGGATTTTCTCACCCGTCTGCGGACATCGGCGTCACGCGTGACTGGCAAGTATCCCGGAACGTTGCCCGGACCCTCCTGCAGGTATTTCATTTCAGATATCGACCACCGTCACCCCTCCATGAAAGCCACCTGGTTGGTACTCCGTAATTGAGCTGAGATGGCTACGTGGTCCAATGCGTTTCGAACTTTATTACGCTGCAAATGAGTCGACCTGCAATTTCGTTGCCAAATTCACCTTGGCCGTCAAACAGCTGTGAGTAGTTCCCATGCATGTGAGAAGGAAAGGGCGTTTTGGCACCTTCACATAACTTATGCCGTCCACGCCTTGTCCTGTGGCACTCAGCAAACATCAGATTAGCCAAAAAATAATCCGAACGAAGTTGGACAGGTACTATCGTCTCACAGAGCCCTAACAATATCCTGTATCACAACTTCACAAGAGAAAAACTTTTTGGGCCCTTGAGCACTGGCAGTTGAAGCTGCGCGCCATGGCCCACGGGGATTTGTGGCGGCCTCAACCAGTGGAGTGAAAATGAGTCAATGGCCTGAAATCACCTGTATAGAAACGTTGTTTGTCTGGCATGTACCAGGTTCAATTGAACATCGCCCTCAATAAACGGCGCTGCATGGTCAACTGAGGTTGCCGTCTGATGTGTCAATGATGTCACTACAAGTCGTGAGTCGATTTCTCGAGTTGGTTGTCCGCTACTGAAGAAAGGGGGAATACGTCAGGAAAAGGTGATCACAGTGTCAGTGTGCGTCGCTACGGCCGGTGATTGAGGGTCTCTCATAATTACTAGTTGTGAAGGGCATGAAGTACCTCCGATTAACAAGCTCACTCGTCCGCTGCTCCACATGAATAGAACACGCAGTTATGTGCCCGCTGGTACTAATGCTCTGATCCGCAGCACAGCAGAGAGCACGCACTTGTAAGAAAGACAGGAAATTGGGACAGAAGGCGAGGCGCTGATGGGAAACAAGAGAAAATACAATACATGCAAGAGCATATGGGCAATTTCTGTCGTGGGAAGGTGCCATTTTATAGAAGGCTAGAATTTTAGATACTCATTACGAAACAACTAGCCCATATTTCCGACCACCAGAAGGGGGTCCGATGGAGTGGTGCTCGGAGACGGTCGTGTGCTTGTCCTCGAGTGGCCCATGTCCTCTGGACCGTGGGGATCGACTCCAGATTCACGTCTTAGTGCATAATTCCCCAACCTACTGTAGTAACTGGCAGTGATCTTGATGCGCGGACCATACCCGATACCTTCAGGCTGAGAGCCTCAGCGCTTAGGAGTGACCACTCGCTGTAAGTTCACCTTCATCGGGTGGTTCGGGATGTACCGATAAGGTGACGGATGTAATTAGCGCCCACGAAGGCTTGTCCGCACTGTGCGTGCATGCCACCACCGCATGGTCCTCCTCCCCGAGTGGGATCATCAAATAATTTGGTCGGAGTATCGATGTAGTGTTAGTGCAAAGGGTACAGTTTAGCTGAGGATATGGCAGTGAAAGTGCTAACAGGGAAGGTGGTAGCTGTACACGTTGCCAACACACTGCAAGCGATCGAATATGAGTTACGCTCCTCGAAAGGGACAGGCGATGCTCAAAATTAGAGTTTGGGACCACCTGATTCACCTGTATCAGTCACGGTAGCGGGGAGCCCGTGGATGTGATGTGGCGCACTGGGGAAAATTTGGCATATCCGCTTGCATGTCCGCGCATGTCTCGAGAGAACTTACGCTACTGCACAACCCTCCGGCCCTCCAAGACCCGAGCAGGGAAGTCAGTGATGACTACCCTAGTTCACCAGCGCTATAATGTGAAAAATACTGTACACTGAGGTGACCAGGCTGGGTGGTACAAGCACCGATATTAGTTTCATAAGGTGGCTGCGAGAGATGGCGAGAGTTGAGTAAATAGTGGGAGATCCAATTGAAGAGCCCAGGGTAGTGACACGTTTTTTCCGCAGCTCCTGGGTGGCTGGGGGTTTGCAATGACGAATCGGTAGAGGAGACGAAGACTAGAGAATAATGTGTGGGGCTGCAGTGATCGGTGATCCGCGTGCATGAGTCGGCGATGTCAGGGAAACTGATGACATAGGGACAGACGGACTTCGTACAGTGACGACGATAGTGTGTGTTGGGTTCGGGGAAGGCATTGAGTGTCCGAGTCTACTCCGTCACGGTGGGCTGAGGTCTTCCGGATCAACGTCCTGGGCCCGACCGTGACAAAGGAAGATACACAAAGACGCACGCGTCGGATTGGTCGCAGGAGGGACATCGAACCTCTGGCAGTCTGATTGGAAGCATCCGCGGCGCGTTTGTCAGCCGCACGTGGAGCTTTGACTTGGATGTGAACGAGCAAGAGAACGAGAATTCACATTGTAGTGGATCTCGAGCACACCTTGTCGCTCGTGGCTACTGGATGATTCGCGTGACACACGCTGATGCTCGACGAGTGCAAGATTTCTCCGGGAATCAACACTTTCGTATCTGTGACAACATTGCGGGACCAACTCTTCAGGATAACCTTTGGTGACTTCGTGTACTACCCTTGCCAACGAGTTATCCGCACTCTAATATCAATATCTGTCATATATTGTGGGAGAGTGACCCAAACGGAGAAATACTAGGCTAGCCTTTGAAAATCAGGCCGTCGCTCGGCATCCATACGACTGTCCATACGTTGCCAAAAGTGCGCGTTTGCTTTCGGCCTCCACCCCCAGATAAACACTGCCCAGATCGGATCTGGCTTGTCAACAAGCACATAGACAGTATTGTTAGGCCTGAGTCCGAGATCCTCAATGAATAGGCTTCTTGGAGAAGCCAGCTCCATATGCAATCCAAGGTGGTCGGAAGGTCGACCAGTAGGTGATATAGACGAAATCCAACACCGATGCCCGACTCTTTCAACGCTTTGTATAATAAATTTCCATTGAGACCATATGTTGTTCCCTCTGATGGCTTCCGATCGTGCACCGCGAAGGGAGCACTGGAAGGAGAGACAAACAAAAGGGTGCATGTCCGAGACACAGACCAGTCATAGCTACGAGAACACTACAGTTATGAAACACGTCAATCCTAAGACTCGGAGGTAGAGGTGGCCCTGCAACGAGAAGCGAGAACACGGGAACAACGAGTCAGAAGAAGTAAAGAAGAGCGGCCGCAAGGTTGTTAGTTCGATAGCGGAATCGATAAAAAGGGAAGCAAACCTTTCGTTTCACAGGACTCTAGTCAGGTTACAGGGGTACGTAGAGCGGCGGACCGGATTCGGGTTTTGAGAAGGCGCGCGTGTATTTTCTCGGCTCCTCCCAGGGTGGAGAAGAAGCGGGGGTAGTGGAGGAAGGGGTGGACGGGGTTTCACGCCATGCTGAGGATGGCGAATGAGATTCTTGGTTGTACCGCGGACAGTGAAAAAGGATGTGTTCCGCAGACCTGATGGCCCCCAGCTGATATTTTCGGGGGGGGAGGTCGTCGGTGCGGAAGCATTGGACGTATGCCTAGTAAGCGCCCGCGAAGGCGTGGACCGTAGCGATCTGCATGGCGGTGGACGTAGTGCGCCTCGTGTACTTCGACGTCTTGGTTCTCTTCTCATACCCCTCAATAATCTATACAATATATAAAGCATAGACGAAGGATTTGCTGACACATATTTTTAGTTTGCTGACACATAGAATTCTGACCAATCGTATGTGTACTGTGTCGGGTGTCTGCCCCTATTGCTGACACATAGAAATATGACCAATCGTATATGTCTCGGAAGTCTGCCCCTATTTGCCATTCCCGTGTTGCGTTCCCTGCTTCACCTCTGCTCCGACATCAATGCCAGCTTTCTGTGACCACCTTTTCCGTCTTGCTATGCTTTCAAATGCCCGGTCTAGCACAACGTGACTGACAGCTGGGAGGTCAGTGCCGACTACACAGCGTTAATGCCCGACGTTTTCGCTGACAAAATACATGTCTCGGAGGACCGCCCCTATTTGACACTGTTGCCCGCTCCTGGCTATGCTCTGCAAATTCACCCTATGGCGTGCTCGCGGTCGTTTTGCGAATTGGTTCCTGGTATGTTTCTGCCAACTACCCGGCGTTTTGCGTGACGAAATATATGTGTTGCGCAGGTGCCCCTATTTCATGTTACTGCCCGTTTGGCTTCAGTCCCACTCTCACGTTCGTGCGAGCTTACTGTGACCGTGAGGTTCAATGCGTTCTCTGGCAAAATTTGAGTGTTGCCACTGCCAGCTCGCCGTTGCTTTGCGAATTGGTTCACATGCAAACCTAAGCAAAATGTGCACACAAAGTGGTTGCGAAAACAGTTTGAACTCCGGCTGACACACATTTTGGCTCGGCTCCTGTCCCTATTGCATTTAGCTACCCCTATTGCGTCTCCGTTCTTGCTCTGTTTGTTGGGAGCTGTCGTGTTGCTCTTTCACGCTTTCTCTCAGTCACCATTCATTGACAGTTTCTCACAAGTACAGAACACTGTCTGGCTGCCCATTCTCGCTCCCTCCTGTCTGTTTCGCTTCCTCTGGCCCATCGCGTTTTTGCTCAAAGTCTGAAATTGTCGTGTGCTCTTTCATGCTTCCTCAGAGATCTCCATTTGCTCACGGTTCCTCACAGGTACAGGAACACCGTTTAGCCGACCTATTGCGTTAGCCTGCCCATCTGTCTCCCGCTACCGACGTGGGACATCAAGCTGCTGACGCTCCTGCCGCTGCTGGACCTGACCGTGCTCCCGCTAACGCACACGATGGGCGTGGTCAAGCAATCGACGCGACGCATCGTGCGTGTGGATCCCCCGCGCGTACCGTGCCTGCTCGCTCAGAATGTGCCGGCAGCCGAGGCAGTCAAAGAGAACCTCGCGTGTCGCTTTGCGTGCGTCGTGCTCGTGCCATGGGAGCAACTCAATGCGTGCACGTACGAGACTGGCTCAGACGTGTTGTCCCCGACTGTGCTGAGCACGAGCCGCGGCGCGGTTGTGCTGGACAAGGAGGACGTGGGGGAGGGAACCCCTGCGGTCACGCATCGCCCGTGGAAGGTCGAGATTGGGGTGCTGGTGGACCCGAAGCTGACAGACGTGTTTATGGCGGGGATGGGTCTCGGCACTATCTGGATGGAGATTGTGCACAGTCCCGAGACAGAGACGGGCAGCAGTTTCCATCCTTGCTTCCATCTGTGCCTCCTCGCTGACAACCAACAGTCACTCTGAGTCGGCCCAGGTCCAAGCACCGCAGAGATGCGGGGTGCGGTGGGGGTTGCTGACTTCAGGTTTGATGCACTGTTGGGCACAGCAACGGTAGCGGAATATATTTGATAATGGCGACGGACGCTGCACAAATGACTGACTGCCAATGCACAAAGGCCGGCCCGGAGGGCCGGACCGCAGTCGCTAGTCCCAATACTATGCTTACCACACCTCTGCAAAAAAACAGTAATCTTTTTTTGTAGCTTCAAAAACATATCGTAGCTACTTCATTTTTGACATATTAATAGATGCATGTATCTCACACCTGATTCTGATTTTTATTTATTTGTTTCTCAACCCGTTCAATGTGGAGCGATGGGACCCACCTCTGCAAATTTTGGTCACACATTGTCACGACGGCAGCGTCGGTTTTGGCAGACGGATGAATCGGCGGTGTTTCGGCAAATGTGGCAAAATGTGGCAAAATGTGTCAGACATTTTGCTGTCCGAAAAGGAGTTTGCCGAATTGAGTCACGTTGTGTCACCTCTCCATGGTCCTTGGAGAAATTTTTGTTTCCACCTTGATCGCCTTTGTCTATCGACCCCAAACTTTGTAGAGTCACTGCAGTAATGGATGGTAACATCACAGTAAGGTGAGGTTCAGTAGAAATGCCGGGATCGCTCAGATCTGGGGCTGTGGGCACACTTTCTGGACCACCCCATCGCCTTTGTCGATTTTTCCCGACCGAAATTTTGCTCTGATCCTCATTATATTGTATGATCTCACACCTACACATACTAGAGAATATAGTGTTTTTATTTTGAGAAGAAAGGGTGTCAGGAAAGTACTGGTTCATTACGATCTTTCGGAATTTGCAGATGTGGGTACATTTGCAGAGGTGTGGTAAGCATAGTATACAAAGACTTATATATTTTCGACTTTCTTGCGTTTTTCCGTGTACGTTTCCCGTCCCGCGTCCCGCCTTGTGGGGCTTTCCGTACCTTTACTGTAATTCTTCTTGGGTCGACCATTGCGCATTTTCCCCTGTACGCATCCCACTTTGTCTAGGCTCGCATGCAAGCCTCTAGTGTTCTCTCTGCTTTCCCTTTTCCTCTCGCCACCCGAGGTGTCCATCTAAGCAGTTTCAGCCCGTTCAGCCCCGTCAGCCACCCGTTCTGCCAGCTGGCTGGAAGCGAAAATTTCACGTGATATATGCTTACCGTGTTCTCTTTCCTCGGTTTCAGTGCTCACATTCGCTCATCGGCCTGTTCATTGGCTGGCATTTTTAAACGGACTGATGTGTTCTCGGAGTATTTTTCTCCTTTGCATGTCATCAACATCTTCATCTTGCTTAGGCTCCGACATTCAATATCACATGTTTTATGCTCTGCCGCACTTTACTTCCTCTGTCCCGCTGCCTCATCGCCGCCCATCGGGCCCGTGAAAAATCCTGCAACGACCATCAAGATGTCCGTGTCACATTACAGCTTCGTCTTGCTTAGGCTCCGATACGCAGTATCACATGTAACTTATGTCTGCCGCTTTGCTTCTGCGTCACTGCTCTATCGTCGCCCCACCGAGCCCGTGAAATCCTGCAACGTAATCTTGCATCTCCTTTGCATCATCATTGGTTCAAGGTTCAACTACTGCGCTAATCTCAGCACATGACTCCTCACATGGTACGAACGTTGCAGTTGCGCGTTCCGTGTCCTCCGTCCGATGATGTCCAGGACACGTATTGTTTTCACGGACCACACACACCCTTAAGTTGCAGTTTCTTTCACTGGTCTTCTCCACAGGTTAGGAAAGCACGTCTTTCCGAACGAGACGAACCCGATCACATGCGCAGTCGTTGACAATATAAGGTACGTCGAAAACAAACTGAAAGAGCCAACTATGAGGAAACGGCAAAGTGACAGTCACCGCGCATCGCAAAACTCAAACAGGCACGGAGGACCATGCCGAAGGAGCTCTCTCCTTTAACTACTGTACAGTAAGGCAAACCTTGAGGGAATCGCGAAGCGGACCAGTCAGAAGACTCAGAACACAAGGTAAATAAATCCATTCTTCGCTGTGGACCTGTGGTCACACGTAGAAGAACAAAATAGAAACACCGCCCCCAAAAATTGTCGTTCTGTACGCCTAAGGACGTTTTAACAAAAGCTTTTGATGACTTGTTCGATGACCTCGTACTACCCCCCGTTTGAAATACTGTAATGCAGCCCCACTTCTCTCTATAGTTTGCCTCTCTATAATAACTTATGTACGTCTGTTCTAAATTCTACACTTTCCACGTGACGCTATCTAAAGCCCCTCTCACTGGAACCGGGAATTGATCTGTAAGCAAAAAATATTAAATAAGACCTAATTAAGACTCAAAGTATTTATTTGTAAACTTGTGTGACAATATATTTAAAGTTTATAGATCACATGACAGCTGCAACAGGCGCATTTCGGGGCATGTGATTTACAAACTTTAAATCTTTCCCTAATATATTGTCACAATAAATATTTTGAGTCTTAATTAAGTCTTATTTCAAGAATTTTTGCTTAAAGATCAATTACCGGTTCCAGTGTCTTTGCGAGATCGCAGCTTTGCTTCTACGAGGGTCCGTGCAGCGCCCGATGAGAAGTGGGGATGAGGAAGGGCGAAGCGCTGCTGGTTATGCATTATGTCGTCGGCTGTAATTTGATAATAATCATGACATCGAGGGGGGCTTCGGGAGCATGTACAAGCATTGTACGTAATTAGGGTAAAACGGACTCCATGTTGGATCCAAACAAAAAAAAAAAAACGGACTCCATGCTTGGGCGATACGCAGACATCAATGATGCTACCGAGGTGGGCGATTCAGACCGGTTGGACGGGACCCGTCCAGATGATCGTCGACGACTACAGCGGTCCTCATCAACGATCCCATGACAAAATGGCGGGAAAAATTCAAAGACCTGCTTCGGTTGAAAGGGAGGACGTGTCCCCCTCGCCTGCTCATAAAGACAATGCTCTGGTAAGTTGGCTTTGCCTCAGACCAGCCAAAACCGCTACGGTATGAAAGTTCAATTGACCTGTCAATGGCTCGGGGATAAGGTTGACATGTGGACAACTTTGTGTCTCGATGTGGTCCCCGGCGGCCAAATTAAATTAAATCAATCGCCGCGTGCCATCCCATAAGAGGATGACAGAAATCGAGAGTATAAGAGCTGCTGCTGCGTTGCTACCACGTCTTCCATGGCTATTACCTTCGACAACCTGTCCCTTTGGGTCACTGAGATCCCACAGCAGCAGCTGCAGATCCTCACATTTGGGACCGCAATCGGCCTTGCTATCTTCTCTACAGCACGCTATTTCCAAAGCCCATGGCGGAAACTTCCACCAGGACCACGAGGTCTTCCTCTCCTTGGAAACGCCCTGCAGTTGAGTGGTCCGAAATGGCTCGCTTTTGTCGAGTGGAGTCAACAATTCGGTCGGTCACGTTTTACCCTCCGTCGCTGTGTGGTCCTTTCTAATTCCTTGTTTAGGCGACGTTTTCTACTTGAATGCAATGGGACAACATATAGTCGTTCTCAACACCCAGAAGGCCGCAGCAGATCTGTTGGACCGCCGTGCCGCGATCTACTCTGACCGCCCACGCAACATCGTCGCCGGGGAAATTCTCTGCGGTAGCTTGGCCATCCCACTTCAGCCTTGTGGGCCATTGTGGGTCGATTTTTGATCATTATCAAAATTTCCTGACGATCGTATAGGTGGGGTAGAATGCGTAAAGCTATCCATGAGGGTCTCAACAACTCCTTCGAGGTCCCACAACTTAATGAAGCCATTCTGCTCACCTCTGGGCTCCTCGCTCAACCCGCGAGGTGGTACCAACACATTCGCCGAACGACTGCGTCTCTCGCCATGGCTATCACGTATGATACCCCACCGATCGTCTCAGAGCAGGATCCGGGGGTGAAGGCCATTGACGGCTTTATCACACATATGACGCGGGCAACTCATCCCGGTGCACACTTGGTGGAACTCTTCTCGTGGATGATACACATTCCAAGCAGGTAGTGTATTTCCTAAATAGGCCAAGAACCGAATTTTAACTCCACGTCGTAGATTCGCCAAATGGAAGCGCGACGCAGAGTATTGGCATGAGAACTATTCGGCGATATTTTTGGACCGGTTCAACGATGTCCGCAAAAAGCCGGTTCGTTCTGATCATCATGACGCCGACATCATGGCTAATTCCATGTCAGTTGAAAGGCATAGAAAGCCCAAGTCTCGCAGGGACTTGGATTAAGGACGCTGACCGGTATGGGATGTCCGAACGCGAGGCTGCTTGGCTCGCTGGAATGGCATAGTACGTGCATGCACTCTCTCCGAGATTGCTCTCTGTTGCTTATAGTGAGTATCAGCACGGGAGGTTCGGACACATCGGCCGCATCCATGGCATGGTGGATGCTCGCAATGGTCACCTATCCGGACGTACAGAGACGTGCTCAAGCCGAGCTCGACGCCGTAGTTGGGCGAACACGTATTCCAACATTTTCAGATTTCCAGCGCCTACCTTACATCCGCGCCATGGTCAAGGAAATGCTGCGATGGCGACCTATGGCCCGTCTTGGCTTCCCGCACTGCTCGACCGAGGACGACTGGTATGATGGCATGTTCATTCCAAAGGGTACCATGGTGATAGCCAACGTTTGGCACCTCAACCGCGACCCCACAATTTATGGCGCAGACGCGACACACTTCAATCCGGCAAGGTTTTTGGATGCCAACGGCGAGCTCGCCCCGTGTCCACCTGAAACGAAGGACGAAGGTCATGTCACGTACGGGTTTGGGCGACGGGTCTGTCCGGGAAGGCACGTCGCGAACAATTCGTTCTTCATTGAGATGGCGATGGTGCTTTGGGCGTGTAACATCGAACCCGGGAAGGACGAGCACGGGAATGTGATCCCGATTGACGTGGACGAATATGTAGACGGAATTCATATGTGAGTGACTTCACGTTCCCTTGTTTTCTCGGAACGCGCTGACTAAGAGTGCATGGTATCTGCTTCCAATAGTCGTCCTGCCCCGTTCAAGGCCGACATCTCACCTCGCTTCCCGGAAGCTGTCGCATTGCTCGCCGGTGAGCGCGAGTTGAGGGTTCGGTAATCAAGACGGGAGTAGCTGAGAGAGTTAACCAAGTCAGGGCATTTGAGCGTAGTCACAGTGGAAATGCCCGCTGAACTTTGTGATGCCTCGTTTTTCTCTTTCGTCCTCTCTTCGCCTCCACAACCTGTTGACTCGATGTACTGTATGACTCGGAGGCCTATGCTCGTTGACTGAATGACTCGACTCTCGTAGTACTGTATTCAACAGTAGCTTCTCGTATGCACATCCTTGGTTTCACGAACATCTCGCATCGATTCTTTGGCAAACTCGGGAGGTGGGTCACCCTTGAGCAAAGCGGTAAACTTGGATCCTGCCTGGAGGGCCATTGAACCCCACATCGCGCTTTGTCTGGCTGCCCACCTCTCGTGTTGTCGGCAATCGCCTTCGAACATTCGAACCTCGAACGAATCTCCGAACGACGCGTGCTGCCGTGCGTCAACCGTGCATCAAAAAGGGCGCTGAAGGCCAGCGTAAGGCGCGTAAGGAGCGCACTACTGTGCATCACTGTTACTGTAAGGTGGGCTTGGTCACAATAAATGGGGTTCCAAGACGTGCCGTGATTGTGCCAGCGGCATGCCGTAAAGTGGCAAGAATAGTCGCCAGCCACAGCTCCTACTTGGTCCAACTTACACTTGGATGGGCAGTCGGTACCAACCGGCTAAACCCGAGATTTGGATGTCAACGCGTGACCTCCACTTACACAATATGTAAGATACGCTGAGACACCTCATAAATATATTTTATCACCCGTCCACCTCGACTAATCAATATTAATCAATGACCCACTCACCGTAGCGAGTCAAAGACGCAAGCATTTAGAAGTATTCAAGTGTATTTATGTGTGTTTTATGGTACCAGAAATTATACGTTTAATTGGGCCAGAGGTGAGAGTGAAATTCCATGTGTCCGACTGATCCCTCGCCTCTCAGCCCTTTTCAAGTTAGGCAGTGGTTTTTCTGATACGTAGTCTGATGGAAATGGTCCCTGATAAAAGTATAAGAGCCCAACATGCTTGGGCGCACAGCGCTGCTGAACTGCTGCCACGTTTGCTATGCCTCTCAATAACCTGTCCCTTTGGGGGGTCATTGAAATGCTACAGCTGCACCTGATTCTCACATCTTGGACCGTAATCGGCCTTGCTATTTTCTCGACAGCACGTTATTTTCAGAGCCCATGGCGAAAACTTCCGCCAGGACCACGAGGTCTTCCTCTCCTTGGAAATATCCTGCAATTGCGTTGTCCGCAATGGCTCACTTTCGTCAACTTGGCAAGTGGAACCAACAATATAGTCGGACATATTTTTCTCTCCGTCGCTGTGTGGTACTCTCTAATTCCCTGTTTAGGCGACGTTTTCTACTTGAATGCAATAGGACGAGATATAGTCGTTTTCAATACCCAGAAGGCCGTAGCAGATCTGTTGGACCGCCGTGCCGCGATCTACTCTGACCGCCCGCGCAACATCGTTGCTGCGGAAATTCTCTGCGGTGGCTTGGCCATCACGTTTCAGAGTTATGGGCCATTGTGTGCCGAATTTTGATTATTGTCAACTATTACTGACGATCGCATACTAGGTGGCGTAGAATGCGCAAGCTGTCCATGAGGGCCTCAACGAGTCTTTCGAGGTCCCACAACTTAATGAAGCCATTCTACTCACCTCCGGACTCCTTGCTCAACCCGCGATGTGGGACAAGCACATTCGTCGAACGACTACGTCACTAATCATGTCTGTCACATACGATACCCCACCGATAGTCTCTGAGCAGGATTCGGGGGTCAATACGATCAACGACTTTCTTCGTGTGACGCGAGCAACTCGTCCCAGTGCACACTTAGTGGAGTACTTTCCGTGGATGATACACATTCCGAGCAGGTGGGGCGTTTTCTGGACGAGGCACTGAACCGATTTTGAATTCACGGCAACCACCTTGTAGGTTTTCCAAATGGAAACGCGACGCAGAGTATTGGCACGAGAAAGATTCGACGATGTTCGTGGGCCTATTCAATAATGTACGCGAAAAGCTGGTCTGTTCTGGTCCCCATCATGCAGCCAACACTATGGCTAATTCCATGCCAGTTGAAAGGTATAGACCGCCCAAGTCTTGTAGGGACTTGGATTAAGGACGCTGACCGGTATGGGTTATCCGAGCGCGAGAGTGCTTGGCTTGCATGATTGACGTTGTACGTGCATGTACTCTCCGAGATCCGGGTCTGTTGTTACTCAGTGTTGATATCAGCGCGGGAGGTTCGGACACATCAGCCGCAGCCATGTCATGGTGGATGCTCGCAATGGTCATATATCCGGATGTACAGAAACGTGCTCAAGCAGAGCTCGACTCTGTGGTTGGGCGAACACGTATTCCAACATTTTCAGATTTTCAGCACCTACCCTACATCCGCGCCATGGTCAAAGAAATGCTCCGATGGCGGCCCATGAACCCTCTTGCCCTCCCACATCTCTCGACCAAGGACGACTGGTATGTTCATTCCAAAGGGTACCGTCATGATAGCCAACATTTGGCACCTCAACCGCGACCCCACAATATATGGCGCAGACGCCGCGCACTTCAATCCGGCAAGGTTTTTGGATGCCAACGGTGAGGACGCCCCGTGCTCACCTGAAACAAAGGAAGGACATGATTTGGGAGATGGGTCTGTCCAGGAAAGCACGTTGCGAACAATTCGCTCTTCATCGACATGGCGACGACGTTTGGGCTTGTAATATTGAAGCTGGGAAGGACGAGCACGGGAATGTGATCCCGATTGATGTGGACGGATGGGTAGAGGACGGCCACCTTATGTGAGTGTCCCTTCGTTCCCTGGTTCTCGGACCTTCCGAGCTGACTGCGAATGTACGGTATCGACTTCCAGTCACCCAGTCCCGTTTGTGGCCGACATCTCACCCCGCTTCCCAGAAGCTGTAGCACTGCTCGCGGGTGAGCGCGAGCTGAACGTTGGGCGTTCGGTAATCTAAGTGAGCGAGATGCGAGTAGCTTAGCTGTATTGTATTAGTAACGACAACCTATGGTCATGACATTTACGACTAGTCAATGTCGATTGGTACACTGCCCCGTGATCCCTGTTCCCCAACGAAAATAAGTGAATATTCAAGCGAAAGTACAAGATAATCAATGCCGGATGAGAACAAGGAGATGAAAATAACGAAACGTGGCGGCATGCGGCTGGCCTCCCTTGCCCGCGTTGTTGGAACTATGGGATGCAGACGTACTGTCATGTACAACCTAGTGTTGCGCATCCCGGAATACGGGTCAGAGGTGAGGCGGTGAAGTTTGTGCGCATCATATCTACCATCCGCGTGTGATCCCTCGTGGTGGACGCCAAGGTCAGCTTGCGGCGGGGGGTTTTTTTTTTGGACCATAGGCTTGCGGCGGGTTCTCTCCCGTTCAAGACCCTCCCGCGCCGCAGTGACAAGGCCACGTGTGTGAGGATGACACTAAACCTATCGACGATCAATCAATCCAGAATCATGGTCCGCGGGTCTGCACAGCGCGCCGCGCGCATATTCACGACCGAACCCGCGAACGAGCTCAAGCCGGGTCCGTAGAAAAAACCGCCGCGGACGAGCACCTGCTGCTCGACGACGCCCACCATGTCCGTGAACACCAGCGGCCAGCCAAACGCACGACGGTCCTCCATCGTGAGCAGGTCGGACACGAAGACCGCGCCCGCGCCGGCGATCTTGCGCAGCGCATCCGGATCGCGTTCGTCCGTCGCGACGAAAAAAGGGTCCTCGGCGCGCGGCGGCCGCAAGGTTGCCTGCTCCAGATCGGGCTGGGCGCCTTCGATATCGCACGTCGTCTGATGGCCGTGATCGTGGAGGTCGGCAAGGATGAAGCGGCCGGTCTGCATGCGCTCCTTCACGCGCCGGACGTGGGCCTCGGGATTCTTTTCCATCACCCACCCTATTCGTTGGACTATTTTTTTACGATAGAGTCAGGGCTGCTCTTGCTTGAGGAAGTGCGCGAGTAAGGCTACTTACAGTCTCCGCGTCGCATGTGTGCCCCCATCCACGATCGGCCTTCGGTGCGTTGACGCATACGGGAGGACAGAACCTCGGCAAGGTCGAAGATCTTCTGTGGCGGGATGAGTGAGTGCACCACAGTGCCTGCATATTTATTGCGCCCCAGCTCCTCCGTGAAACGCATGGCACCCTGGAGAATCGTTCGATATCGACTTCACCACAACGACGGAACAACTACTCACGGGCTTGGTACCTATATGAGTCTCTCCAGCAAGCACAACAACGTCAGCGTCCACATCGTGGTAGTCATCTCTGAATCCTCGTATTGACGAGCGCTGGACAACTTCCTTGAGATGACTGATGATGGTTTTAGCAAAGTCTGCATGAAGACTTGAGGGGTGACTAACTCGATAACCATAGACAAAGAGAAACGATGGGAGTTGCACGTTCTGGAAAGTGTGCAGAACCTCGAAACCATGTGCGTTTAGTAAATCCTCCATTTCTCCGTCGTCGTCAGGATTCACTCCCTTGCCCTGATCGGACGATTTCACAATGTGTTTGGCGATGTACCAGGCAATAGCGGAATTTTGCCATCGCAAGGTCTCAGCCAGATCACTAGAAAGCTCCGTGGGTGCAAGAGGAGGCCAGTATTTAGTACTACCGTCGTAGTTGCCTGGTCCCGGGTGGCGTTCCAGCTTCTTCATCGCCTCAGGAATGTAGTCGACGCGAATGGAACCTCCGGGCTCATACCAGTCGTTCTCGATGACGAATAGAGACGGCGTCCTTGTCTTGTTCGTTTCGAATACATTGGGGTGAGTGTGATACGACTGGCGGGGCCAATGCCCACTGCTCGACTCGCTTTCAGGATCTTGACCGTGCAAGCGCAGGTATTCCGAGGCAGTGATAACCGGTTGCCGATTACGGAGATGTGTCATATTCACTATAACCGAAATAGGGATGCGAAAACCTAGTTGCTGATCTGCGGGGAGTACGCGCCACTGGTCCAATCCCGTAGCACCATCCATATTGACCATGGGCGCATAGTCCGCGCAAACGGTGCTGCAGAAACATAAAGGAATCAGAGCATTGACGCAAGGTAGGGAAAGGGTCACACATGTTGTACTCGCACGCGCGTGCATAGACGAACGAAGGTAAAACCAAGGTACGATTCAACAGTTCTGCCTGAAGGAGAGCAGCCTCGATGATATACCGCATCTGTCAAGAGATCATTCGTAGTTGACACATAGTGCCAAGAGATACACTGACGTTGTTCCAACCAAGATTTAGGCTATAGTCTCGGGAAAAAAACCCTCGGGTGGGAGCTACGATGTCTCTGATCTGTTCGAGGGTCAGGATATCGGATATCGGCGACGACTGCGAGGGGGAAGATGGGTCATCTGGGGCGGAGTCTGGAACGAAGCGTGAAGGGGCCTGAGGGGAAAAGCCTGAGAAGGCTCCGTAGGCAATTAAACAGGTGAGGATGAATGCGGTGGAGAAGAACCCGGTTTTTAGCGCGCCAATGGAATGAAGGAACAACCGCCATCGGTGAAATTTAAGGCTGACACGCGACTCGGAGAGGGAGAAGAGGGAAGGACGGGGGGGCATGGTGGTAATGGTTGCGGTAAAAACATTCGCGCAAGGTGTCGATGTGGCATGAGTTGCGAAGGACTCCACGGAACCATCTTTGGACATACGTAGCCATTACAGCTCACTGAATTGGGGTCGGGCTTGTGAGGGCGGTGAGGACTCGACCTTAGCCGACAGTCGCCGCCAAGGTCGCCGCGGACGGACGAGGTTCAAGTTATGGACTCGGAGTGGACTCGGCCTAGGCCTGATTCAGGATAAACTTTGGCATCTTATTTTTATCGCTTCACCCTGCTCACCTTGATCCATCACTCCCGAGTCCCGCCAGACTATTTACATTCACAATCCCATCTTTCTTGCATGCAGGTAACTCGTTCGACAAGCCAGAGAAAGAACGAGTTGCCCATGCCAGCCTGAGCATCATCAGAACGATGTGTGTCCCAGCGCAACTTGTAGCACGGTCCTATAGCCTGGTCATTTTCTGTACCTCCGCTTTTTAAACTCGGGGTCACCGTCACGTTCAAAAGAGAAATAATTGTAAAAGGGCCACCAAGCTTTGGCTTGAACTCATTCTTGCTTGCGTCTTTGACTTGCTACAGTGATGAGGGGGTCTCATTGATTAGTCGAGGTGGACGGGTCCAGCGGATACTGTGAGGGTGTGGACTTGGGTCGGACCAAGCACTGTGTGGCCGGCGACTATTCTCGCCACTTTTACGGCATCCCGCTGGCACATCACGGCACGTCTCGGAACCCCATTTATTGCGATCCAGCTTCTCACCTTAACAGTGATGCACCGTACCGCTCCTTATGCCTCGACCTCCTACCTAGCTTTCAGCGGCCTCATGACGCACGGGGCAGTGCAGCAGTCACTCCGACAGTGTCAATGCGCAGTATGCGCGTCATTCGGAGATTATTGTAGTGTCATATATAAGCGAGATGGGATGCGGAAACCTATTTGCTGATCGGTGGGGAGCATGCGCCACTGGCCCAATCCCGTAGCACTATCCATATTGACCATAGGCACATATCCGCGCAAATGGTGTTGCAGAAAAATAAAGGAATCAGAGCATTGACGCAAAGTAGGGAAAGCGTCACATACATGTTGTACTCGCATGCGCGTGCATAGGCGAACGAAGGTGAAACCAAGGTACGATTCAGAAGTCCTGCCTGAAGGAGAGCAACGGAAGCAAGAAAAGGCGGGTGATGGGAGCGGTCGATTACCTGACTCTCAGCGTTGTTGATAAATGCATCTGTCATGGAACCTGCACGAATAGGGAGGGGGTGGCAAATGGTCAAAACAACGAATGATCCCATCAGAAGCTGTGGATCATGATGTGCTCAAGCTCAAGGCCAGAACGGACCGGGCTGTGGGAAGGTTCTGGTCCGAGTTCAGTGGTGTCAATAGCGATGTCATGCAGGCTTCACGATATGGCTCAGAATAATCCTACCTGGGATATCAGCGCAACGTAGAGAGTAGATCCATGCGCCCTGGTCTACCCAGTGGGAGGCTGGGCATCTCGCCGGTGGTTACGATGCTGCTCTCTGGTAGACTCGGAGTGAATCGTCCGTCTGGAAGATTGCCGTTCTTCCGGATCTAGGAGCTGGACTATTGTGAATTGGGTAGTATGCAGTATGACCCGATTCGAAGGACCCTGCATCACGACATTCCTTTGCTTTTCATTGCCAGTGTCACATTTGGTACACCGCGGCCGGCAGGATATCAAGATCTCGCCCGCTCACCAACAGGTGACCTACTTGTCGGCCAAGTATAGTATCTCTCTCAGCTCGTCATTTATTCCTTCACTATGTGTCTATTCCATTTGACCTCCCCACGTACCAGTCTTGCCAGTGCAAGGTCTGCTCCAAAGTCTGCTGCGTAAGAATCAAGGCCTGAGATGGATCTGCGACGTGGAGCCACCTGCATTATGTAGTGGCCCCCTGGAGTGAGCAGGGTTTTTTTTTTCGCCACCAGCAGGATTCTCAACCTGTCTCACTATATCCGCGTGACTCGACCGAAATGTCTACAACGCGCGTGTTTTGAACCTCGCATCAAGAAAGGGTGAGTACCATCGAATGGCGCGATCTTCGTGCTTGTTCCTGAAGATACTCGGGGGGCCTGCGCTCCAAGTGGTGCCATGTATGGTATTGTAGCTTTGGGCTACGTCTACTACACGGCTACACGTTCCGCCAGAGGCCTCACCCCAGTTGTGGTAGGCGTGCCAGTGGCGTGGGTTGGTACGTTCAAGCTGTGGCACGTGCACGGGAATGTGGCCCCACCGTATGGCTGAAGCTTACAGTAATACAGGCAAAAAGGAGTTCAACATTCTTTAATTCCCCTCCCACGAGATCTAGCCGTCAATGTCGTTGATCATACGTCTACACCAGTAAAGAGATATCGCAGAAATAATCCAAAATCGAAGGTCACCAGCGAATACGGTATAATTCAACAGGAAGATGACGACAGTCATCTGCACTTTTCGTCCCACAGACCAAACATTACAGGCTCTTTTCCTCATCAGAGGTCTTCATAAACATTGTGGACGGGACTTGCGTATCGGAGTCGCTCGCGTACTCGCGACGAATCGTGTACACGTGTCGTGGCATACCACCAGCCCTGGGCGGTCCGAGTGCTGGCCCACTCGTGAACTGCATGCCGGTAGAGTAGGTCGAGTAGCATTCAACTGGGCTCTTCTGCATGCAGACGAGGATGACTATGAGCGTCGGATATAAACCCTATATTAAGTTAGTTGTGAGTATCCGGGAGTGTGTAGTAAGAACTCACCGATGCAAACAACAAGACAGCGTCCATGACGGTGAAACCTGGCTCAGGCATCACTCGGAACGCCGAGATCAGGTATAAAATCTGCGATAACACAATAAACCCTCCTGCGAGCATAGACGCTTCTGGAAGTGGGACGTACCCAAAGGCAGCAATAAACAAAGCCGGATTCGATGAGCAAGGCGAAGACCCTCTCGACTCTCATAGATACACTTCCTTCGCCCAAGTGTTTCCTGACCGAGGTGCGGTGTTGCCTACGCCAGCGACATGGTCAGAGACGGTCGCCTGAGGTTAAACGCGAGAGGAACGCACCAAGCCTTCCAGGCGATCAGCCCGGTAGAAAGCAGATTGGTTGCCAGCGTTGGGCCAACCATGATCAGGGCACGCTCTCCCAATTTCACGTTACTTTCATCTTGAATACTCCTGTGAGATGGGCTGAAGAGGGGTACGAGGCTGAGACCAAGGTCACACCCGGCAGCAGCTGCGAGCGAAAAATTCCGATGAGCCCTGTGGGACGACTACAAGTGATCCCATTTCTGTACCTGTAGTTCCAAGGATGAAGAACAGAAGAATGGCGATGACGCGCTTGTCTCTGTTCCAGAGAACCACCGCGCGCCAGGCGCAGATAATATCGCTTAGAATATACTGAATGACCGTTAGTTGAGTCAAGCAGACGGAATGGAAGCATCGTGCAGGCGCACCATCAGGCGTGTTATAGTTGCTCCTACAGCAATGATGACATTGGTACGATTCGAAGACCATATATTGCCAGCCGTGGGGTCGAGGAATAACTGCATTTGCTGAAACCCGAGAGCAGTCTCCAGCACCAATGCGATGATTCCCAGGAGGAACATAAAAGTCGTGATTCCAAACATGAACACTCTAGGCGGAGACGAAGTAAAACCAGGTTTGCCCCTGAAAGCCGTAGCGCTGGTCAGCGTGCGTCGTCTCCGAAAGCACAAATGAACCTCACAGGAGGATGTGAACCGAAGTAGCGTAGAGTACGATATAGACGCCTGCAAGGCAACGGCTAAGAAGCTGGAGTAGCAACGGCGAGTCTCTTGTCCCTCACCATATACGATACCGACAAAAAGGTTGTCATACACTGTCAGTTTGTATTGAAAGTAATACTCGGCAACGTCAAGAGCATCGCTGGACATGGCGGCAAACGGGGTGGCGTGGGGCAGATCAAGGCGGAGGCCAAGTATGGGGAAAAACAAAGCACATCGCTCCTCGCGGATCCTTAAGTAGACATTTGCTGTAGCTGCTGTCAGAGCGAGGACCGCCGACTGTACGTCAACCGTGTGGGGAACCGGAGGCATATCTTAGATACAAGAAAGGAAAATTGATACGCACTTGGGGGATCTGCGGCGTTTGGGCGAGCCAACCGTCCATATTACATCACGAATAGATCTCCTATCATAGAAATAGAATGGGAAGCTTGCGGCTGTGAGCCCGAGAACTCGAAAACCCACCCTTTATCAGGTTTTTTGGAAGGCCACCAGGGCCTATTCTTGAATACGCGTGGGTACGGTTACCTGATGGCCTGACACCGAGGATTATAAGATAGCGGAGCAGTCACGCGAAGTCCGCCGCAGGACGTAACTATACAGCACAGCTTAATGTCGGCCGAGTTGACCGCGCCTCCCAGTGCCTGAAGTAGATCTCAGACGGAATTTGTTTAGCTTAAAACGACAGAGGTCTTACCGTCGTGGCGGCACACGTCAATGGTGGAAGCCACGAGCATGAGAGGCTTCAAGATAAGGAAAAGTCCGATATTCCCGTGAGCTCGTCCAGAATGCGTGGTCACCGAGCAGTCCGCTACTAAGGAATTTGATGAACCACACAGCGGCCACAGAACGGCTTGAACACGCCGCATCGAGAATTATCAAAAGTGACCACATGGGAAACGACTAGCATATGGCTTACAATGGACGGGGACGCACAGCCTCTTACTGGGTGCACGATCAGCCGGCCATTCACGTAGAGTTTCGACTATTGGATGCAATTTTTTAGGCGCCAACTATGCGGCGGCAGCGTTGAGGTGTCAGGCGGATGCGATTAGAATACGGCGGACTCTGAGGCATGACAACGTCAGAAATCAGGCAAACGTTAGAAGCCTAACCGCCCTGGCAGCCAAAATGCGGTAGCGTTGTCCGTGCCCACGTCGATTCGAGGATGACTCTACTTAAAGTCCTTTTCAAGGGGCTCTCCAATCCTGCATGGTACCTCCATACAATGAAGGCGCCCTCCTTACGGTAACTGGCATTTCACCAAATGTTGTCGCACCGCAAATCATTTTTTAGCTCGCAAAAGCTGATTGGGATAAACGAGTCACCTTGATCGCAGCATCGTCTATTGGTGGGTTTGGGTGATTTCCCTGGCTGTGATATGGAGCGGACATAGAGAAGAACTCACTGTTTGTGGGGTAGACACTCAAATCAAGGGTACACAGTACCTCAAGTTCGTTCCCCTGCGCCGAAGACCTGGGAAATCTATTAGGGTATGTGCGCGTCTGGATCCGCACGTCCTTGTTCATGTACACTCCTTGCATTGGGTAGGAAGGTACAGGGGACCAAGCGACAAATCGCGTCAAACCATGTAGGAGCGTACACCCTGGGTCAACTGACGTGGTATCGGCTTAGATGGAAAAGAATCGGTGTCCAGTACCCGATTCGAAATCCGATGAAAATATTCATGCGAAGAATCCTTTCTCTACAGGTATGTGGAAGAGTTTGTGCGAGTGACGAGTGGCAGCCACGAGGTCTCTCCTCTGGCACCATCGGTTCTGTTTGCGAAACGATTGAGGAATTACACCGTGGGTATATGTGGGCGGACTTTCCTGATTCAGAGCGGAGAACAAAGTTATGTGATCCCTCAGTAACACGGTTCGGAATCCCAACTCTTTACCCATTAATCGCTTGCATGCCGCGAACCCTTGATGACCCTAAGTTACCTGGGCAGTTTTTTCCGAACTTCAAAGGCCTCGAGTTGCACTTCCCGCGGCGATCTGTCATCGACGTGCATCAATGCCCAACCCGGGGTCAGCACCTCACCACGAAATAGCCAGTTGTCGAACGAAAGAGTGTGAACCAGTCACCAGAACCGCCGCATGGAACGCCCAGGCCGAGCAAGACAGGGCAGTGCAACAGGAGGAAGCTGACAGGCTCTTATGTTCCATCAGGGCCTTGACAGGTAAGAGTGGTTCGCCCTGAAGCGCAATGAAGGGCGAATGGCACGGTACGGGTAGACCCACCCCCTTGTGTGTTGCGTCGTAAACACTGACCTGAACCTCTTTCACCCTTTGATACTAGTACTACCTTGGTGTGCCCTTCTCCGTTGCTATGAACCGCTGCACCCCCTCTCTGTGCGCAACACCTGCTATTCTTGCCAATGCCAAGCCACCGTTGCTATCATTTCCCGCTATTGCATTACACTGATGCCTACTATAGGCTCCGTTATTATGCGTCGATCCACTGGTTCAGGCATGCAGAATACAGCTCTCAGACACGTCGCACCTATTCGCGTATTGGGCAAAAAACCACGGCACCAGGAGCACCTCTCGGCCCTCAGTGCACCACAAAAGGTAAACTCTGCTGCGCCTTCATTCCTATGGATGGGGTTCCAAGGCTGGCTCGCCGCGTCATCGACCCCTTGCAGGTTGGGTTTCGTGATCTTGTCTCGGACAGTGGACCCATTACCCGAGAAGTCCTTCGCGCCTCCGTCCATTTCTCTGGTTGCTCATATCGTCTCTTTTCCGGTCACTACGCTATGCTAGTGCTATCATGGTGTACCGGTACGACCGGTCCGTCCTCCCCGCGCACTGGCTCCTTCCTTCTGTACTGTACTACAGTACACCCCAGGAAGCTGCGTAGTGACCGGTGACCCTCCAGGACAAGGGTTGGACGTTGGCCTTCCATCGTTCGATTACTGGTGATCACGCGATCGCATCGAGGGTTTCCTAGACCACTCAGATCTCTTGTACTCACATTAGCACAAGGAAACTCTTAGCTTTACTCTTAGTTTACGCCAATTGGCCGCTTTGCGACTTGCCATCGAAAGAACGCAGTGGTATGCAAATATATAGCAATGTGTGACCAAGACTAGGGTTGACGGTGATTTGAGACAAGACGGGCATAAGGGCAGCCGAGCAACTATATCGAGAAGCTCACCGGGCTTCACTAAGACGGAAAGTACCAACATGAGTCTAGACGAGACAGACAGACTTCCCACGAGTCCTGAGTGAAGCACGGTCGTTCGGATGTTCTTATGCTTGAGTTCGAAAGTTTAAGGGCTGGTCTTAACATAAGCTGGCGGCGCGACTGTGGTGCAGTTGTTGCGGTTGACTGGGCAACACGTCGTCCAAGCGCTACCCCAGGACACGAACCGTTGCTATTTCGCGAACAATCTGGGGCCCCATGCCCCATGTCTCAGAACTCAGCCGAATCACGGAATGACTGCTGTGTTGTGACGATGCCCCGTTGTCCTCGTGCCTCCAGTGATACGCAAATGTCCTCGTTGTATGGCTGTGTGTCGCACTGTGACAAATGGGAGGTATGCTATCACCATCGGTGATGAGTTTGTACGCCCCATGCCCCTGCAACTCTCGAGCCGATGCACCCGGTGTGTGACGTGAGTCATGTCAGTTTTCCATGGAAAATACCCCAACTGTCGACTCCGCGTCTTGTACGCTGTTGTGCCGTCGTTGTGCACGCGGAAGTAGTCACATTCTCGTCATGAACCGACGTTACCGGCATCACAGCTGCACGAGGAATGGCTCCACAGGTCACGGCCAACGGCCACATCGTATTTTACTCTAGACTAGAGAGGCAAAATGTCACCTCGTGCCACCTTGGCTTACTAGGAAGCTAGGGCTAGGGAAACGTCAAAGGTGGGCCCCAATCACCATACAGATGATGAAATACCCAACTAAATCTGACGCAGTCGTATGGTTAGGTATCTTGGACGGCCTTAGTATCCACCCAAAATTACTCCCTCGTGCCAAAGTTATGACGACATTTCTTCATCAAACGGAAAGAGCCCAGTGGCATCGTAGGGCTACACGGTATGAGGAGCGGTGATCCTCGCAATCGTATTAAAAAGCCGGATAACATCCACTGCGATCATTTCAGAATGGATCGGATTCTACGAGGGCAGGGCAGAGGCGACGCAAGATGCCTCGAACTAGATCGGAGCGCTGTTGTTGTTGGGACATGAGGCAAAGCTTGTTCGAAACAGCGCTCAGGTTACATAGCATGGAAGGCTTCACCGTTCATTTACACACAGGTAGATCGCCGCATAGAGTTTCGTTGAGTTTTCACCCAAGATTTGCAGTGACGAAAAAAACCAACCCGAGTTTCTCTTTGTCCGGCTGCCGTGATAGATAACGTAATTATTTATTTTTCAATTATTTATATTGGGCCTTTTCACTGTCGGACCGACGGCGAGGCGATGACCCGGAGCAAAAGCAAGCTGGACTCGCTTTCGCGGGGCGCCTGAGAACCGCAGTCCTACACAACACGCATTATCCGTGCTGTTTTCTTGATTGGATCTTGATCCATGCAAGCTCTCGATTACGAACACCTACACTTGTCGCACTCACTGCGTCCTACGTGTCTCGTAGCTTGGCCCTTATACTACGATCATGGGGCCATAGTGCGGGCAAAAGACATCACGCAGCGAAGCAATAAAAGGGGGTGATATCCAATTTGGGAGGGTTACTTCGATAACCGCTCCATTCCGTAATCTGCCTCCTGCTGGTGCCTCATGAATACCGCCCCTTTGCCTTGCCTTGATGTCGGCTAACCTTCGTGTGGATCATAGGACCTCTAGACATGTCTCCGACACCCCCATATTCTCATCCACCAACACTTATTCTAGTAGACACGAGTTAGACTCAGGTCTGCACTCGCATCCCTGTTTCCCTATCGAGGCTCGGGTGATTTCCCAGCGGCGAAATCTTTCCACAACTCCATCACGGGCCCTTTCATATCACACTCAGTCCCACTACATGCGTCGCACTTCGCCCACTTGGACGTTTATGTTATGATATATCGCGTGGCCGTGGTACTCCGATCGTACGTTAAATAGTTCGCAAGCAACATGTTTCTCCTCGTCCATAGGTCCTCGTCCACTACATTCCCCTGAGTTGTCCCCATGGCATCTGAACAGTCCTCTCGTTCTTCCAGCCCGTCACCGAGCGAAACGCCATCTACGCCCTCGGGCTTCTCTGACCTCGGACTCTCACCTTCGACTGGTGTCGGCAAAAGTGACTTTCCGCCCGCGACCCCACCCGTTCCTGCCCAACCCAAAGAGCCCCTAAGTCTCACTGATTTCAAGGGAGGCAGTTTCGCGGCTACTGAGGCAATCAAATGCCTTCTGCAAGCCATAGGGCACGATGTCGTGTCCTTCCGTCGCAATACCCATGTCTCGTATTTGGTGGTGGAACGTGCACGAGATATCGTCAATGCAATCAATGAATACATCTCCCGAGTAGAAAGCAGTGATACTGGCGACTGGGATAGCTTTGAGAAATTCTCATCGGCCATCGAACCATTAGAGGAGTGAGTACACCCGGACACGATTTACACGCTGAGACATGCGAGCTGACATGATACCCTTTTTTCAGTATTTTGTTCCAGCTGCTGGTGTTTACGGAGGATGAGAAAACCCGGTACTTCGGCGTTGACCGCGACATCGCAAATTGCATTATATCGACAGAGGCCTGGGCCAAGAACAGAGAGAAGCTTTCGGAGACCCTCAAGAATTTCCACACGCACACACCGCTTGTCGTACGTTGACCATGTGAACCATATTCCGATGCACGATCTCACAGGAACATAGAACCTTTTCGATCAGGACGATTCTGCGTCTCGCGACCGCGAACGTCAGGATGCGCTAGATCATGACGACCAGTCACTCATGGAAGAAATCGGAAGTGCCAGGAGGAACATCTTCGTCGGCAAAAGGCGCGTACGGATGTGTATCTTGAACCCACATGTTTCTAATCGTACTCATAGGTTTCCTAAATACGTGACAAGTGCAGTAACACCTCTTGACGCATTGCAAAAACAAATGACTAGCGGTCCTCTCCCTGAAGTGAGTCCACGCCAGCACGAAGACCATTATTGTGTTCACATATCTGGCGTAGTGGCTCACAGTCATCGCGATCAAGACGTGCATGCTCGTCCAAGGCGTACTAGAGGTCGTGCTGCATCCGGAAACCGGCACCGAACTCCTGAACCATCTGAAGTCAAAGCCCGTTTGGAGTGCAGTAGCAGTGTACGTTTCGCTTCTGACGCATATGGACCGTTGTGGACCTGACGCCGCTTAGATTGACGAAGGCCCTGATCGCGAACAAGGGGCTCTCGGCTTTACCAGAAGACGTTCAAAATAAATACGATGAATTCTTAAAGATACTCCAGGTATGCCTTCGGCTTGTTCTACTCTGAGCAATTTTCTTACGACTATCTTAGAAATTGAGCAAGCTCGCACTCAAACTTCCAGACTCCTTCGTGAATATTCTGAAGGAGGCTGGTCACGTTCGCCGCCCATTCCAGGCACAGGCGTTCGCACTTGTCATGCTTTGTCGCTTCTTGGCAGATCACTTTAACAAGATCGGGGACAAGACAAGCGTCACTGTCGACCATGTCAATTCCTTGGAGGAGTAAGTTTGACTGCCGGGCTAAGATATGATTTTCCGACTCAAATACTTTCCTCAGGGCATTCAACGAAACCTTGACAGTACTACATGCCGCTGTCAAAGCCGTTACTCAGCTTAAAGCTTTCGACTTGACGGACTTCCAGACCGATAGTACGGTCCAAGAGTTTGAGAGGGTGGAATTGGTAATAAAGGAGAGTTTCACATCCTTTGGTGTAAGCTTTCTTCTTATATCCACTGTTTCGTTTTCGAGAATGTTGAATTTCTCTCACGTAGCTGACCGATGAATGGTCAAAGAAGGCGAACGCCCGAAAGGAAGCATGGGAGAAGGATAAGGGCCGTATGGATCAGCTGAATAAAGTACTGGTTAAAGTGAGTCGTCTTATTGCAAACAAGCAGGCTGAATTCCATATGGTGATGAGAAGCCACAGAGCACCAGCGCGGCCGTCGTGAAGGTTAACGTCAGCATTCGCGAGAACTCACCAGATGGACGCGAACTGTGCAACACTTCTGGTATGCAGTTGTCCTTTGTTGAACGGTCAACCGTGTATTGATGAGAAATTGCCATCTAGTTTCGGAAGAAGTCACGACCCGCTTACTCGCATTGCGTTGGACCGCCGCTACTGCTCTCCCAGACGTAGCCGATGCCAAGCGCGCACGCACGGGTGGCTTTTTCTACAAATCGGCAAATAACCAAATCGTTGATTTGCAAAATACAATCAACGAAATTTCCGAGGGCGGAGAAGTCAATCTCAAGCTTGTACTAGTCTGACAGCGACCATACGACTACGGACCCCATACCCCCTCACCTGATATCCTGAGCAGTTGTGCATGATTTTCGAAGTCTGTAAATCTATGTTAGCTATACTGTAAAGCAGCATGATACCCTTAACCTAGCCTCTATCTGAATTTGCCCACTGGCAGCTTCGAGAACGAGAACTTCCGAGAACTTCAGAGCAAACAAGCAAGCGCGTCACGTGCACGTACACCGCAGAAAACGGTGCGGGACAGCCGATAAAGACATTTCCTCCTTGATTTCCTCGTACCTCGTTTGCGTGGCTACCAACGTATATCAACACTCGCTCCCTCACCTCACCTCGCCTAAAGGTGGTTACTTTGGAAGTTAGGAAACTCGGCATCTCAATAGAATCTTTCGAACCCGCATACAGACACGCACTGGCCCAGTGGCATGTCTGAGTTCTCCGAGCCTTCCAACGGCTATATTCTTGACTCACCTTCTCCGGCTACTCGCAGAAATCTGCTCTTCCTTGATATGCAACTACCGCTCCCTGATGAATCCAGCTTGCGGAGCAGTCTACTTTTAGAAAGTGACACCCACTCTCGGTTTAGTCGGTCTGAGAGGAGTTCCGATCCCGGGGATCCTTTCCCCTTCACGAGCACTCCAGAGCTTTGTTTTGCCGCGTCTAGTTCCCCATACCTGTCCCCCACGAAGGACTTTTCCTTTCGGCATTCTGCTAGGACTCACCTCCCTGGAGTAGATGACATCTACCCCGTCAATCCGGCTTCTGATCATGCTTCCTTCCTTCGTCACCTGGATCTCCTCTTGCGAGAGGTCGTAGAACAGCAGAATATCCCCGAAATCAGTGGTGATGCGCGCATATATCCCGAACAGATCCTCAATTGCAAGCCGCAACGAGTCTCCACGATCTGTGACGCGTCTTCCGACCTGGAGTCTGTTGTCCTCTCGAAAACACGCGGCTCGCGTTCTTCTCCTTTGCATCATCGAGAACTCTTTTCACTTAGTGGCGGTGATCCTGGTGGCTGTGTGTTCGTTGGTGATACCTCGCCTGCCGCTAGTTATGTTCCAATGCGAAACAAACGAAAGGCACTGGCCACCATAGAGGAAGACTTCAATATTGCTGTCGATGGTTTTACACTTCCGCGTCGTTCTGGTTCTTACTTGTCCGCATCAGATCGTGCCTCTCCTCTAGCGCGCCGTTGCTCGGATACTCGCTATCTTTGTCTCAAAAAGCAAAAATGTCGTTCTTTCGACAGGACTCAGCCCCCGGGAATTCCTGTACTATCTCCTTTGGCGGCATCTTCAACTCTTTTAAAGACAAACATATTTCTCCATAAGTCATCGTCATTCCCTAGATGGAAAGATCATGACTCGAACATAGACGAGGTAAGCAAAGGGTAATTGGGACGACTGCATTTATCTCATTCATTGATTCGGTGCGAACCGGAACCCCAGGTCACCACACTTCCCCACTTCCGTGACACTTGGCACAACTCCACCACTGGACTCGTTTCATCGTACCCACCTACTCAACTAGCAACACGTGTTCCCAGTCCGGCTCCCATTCTCTCACCTCAACATTTCCCAGAAATTGTAATCCCACGCGTCTCTGCGAGTAGCGAAGATGCCGCGAAAGCTCGTCTCAAGTTTCTACTCCAGAAAGACGTCCTCTATCTGCGGAGAAAAAGTTCGGGCGCCCTTGCGGCTCTCGACTTCGCTCCCAGTGACGGGTTCGTCATGGAAGTCATCGCGTGGATACTGACGGTACGCTTACACGCGAGTCCATCGTTGATGCCATCTCCTAATGAAGCGCAGGTCGAGCCTCCCCAAGGCTCTACGATAGCCGCGTCGGCAGAAGAGAGGGTTCACTCTCGGGACCTCCATGACCAACTGACAACCCATCAAGATACCCGATTTCTTGCAGCGCTCATCTTTATTTCATTTTTCTTCCCCGTTTCTGTAAGACGAGGGGAAGAGTGCCCGGAAGTGGCGGACCACTCAGACGTGAATTACCGGGAAGAGTCCTATGAGAGCCGAAGGATGGTTATCTGGGACTATGCAGTCGCGGCAATTGCTCTCGCTGTAAAGGTCTAAGCAGTTGTCTGATTCTTGGATCACCTTATGAATCCCCGCGTCGCACAGATTCATCGTGACAATTTACCCCCTCTGAAACCCATCTATGCGCGTCATTTTCTGGCAATGGCGCCTCACGAAATGTCATTTGATGACCTCGAGGTGTGTCGTTCGTGTCGAAGTCCTTTCGACCCCTGATGTCTCCTAGATTTCTCAGCGCGATTTGCTCGAATGTCTCTCGTATGGTCTCGGGATGCCCACCCCACAAGCAATCCTAGACGAACTTCAGCTTGCGCTTCCAACTTTGCGACACGTGTTGCACTTTGAACGCGCGTGGGAAGATGTGCTAAGCGAGACTTGGAAGCAGTTGCTCGCTGCCGCGCATTGTATGTGCTGACCTGATCGGCGAACAATACCTGAACACCTCATTTAGCGCCGGATATACTGCGTTTCCCTGTGTCACTTCTCACGGCAACTGCACTCATCGAGGCTATCACGGGTGTTGTTTGCCGCCACCTATCTCTCATGAAGCTGAGAACCCGCGCCGGATGTCTCGACTGTATCTACGGGTGTCACACGAAGCACGCCATGTCGGATAACAGGAAGGCGCCGTTCTTGGAAGAGAAGCCCACAGACGAGGAATCGCGTACACTGGATGCAACGAGCGGATTATTCGAAGACATCCGCACGGTATTGGAGCTTTCAGCGGTATGGCACACTACTCTAACTTGACTATTTCATACCTTTGATGCACGCCAGGATAAGACAGGGGAGTGCGAAGAGTGGCTCGCAACGGTGCGATTAGTCTCGAGACAGCCCTTGCGCTCGAAATACTTCCCAGCGGTTCCCCAATAGTTCAGCAAAGATATCAAGGTAAATTTTCCAGATCGGAAGGTCGGAAGGCGACCCTCGGCTGTCTCGTGCACTCGTGCTTGGAAACTTGCAGCTGTATGCTCAGACCCGCTCTGTCGGTACTAGTAACTCCCTTGGCATTAGACGCCAGCTATCGACTCGTTCATCCTTATGCGCTGGGATTTCCGGCGACGTTGTTTCACTCAAGGCGTGGTTCACGCGTGTGTCCAGTGCTTAAGTTCCGCGTCGGATGACCGCTTGTCGCGTGTTGGCCTCACGCTGTGCGCCTCCGCAACCGTATGCCTCGTTGCTTGCTGAGTCAGCTCACGTCTTATAATGAGCTACCCTCTTTGATGACTCAGCGAGACAATTTAATGGTTCTCAGCGGAGTACTTTGTTCTGAATCGCCTCCTAGTCAAGCGCACTGAGGAACACTTGAAAATGGATAGCGTCGGGGTCTTGTTCTGCAATCACGTTGTTTCAGATGATTCACCTGGCGACCGAGACCAAGACCGAGACCCACGGAGGCCAAGCTTAGTTTCAACCCGCTAGCTGCGGGAGTGGTGTCGCGGGTCGTGTCATCTCTTTCCACATTGATCGGGTTCACGCCTCTGTATTCACAGTCGGTTGCTGAACCGTCCACTGTAGAGGTTTAGCTGAGTGGTGGCGGTGAGGAGGCGAGAACTTATGCCAATCGGGATGTTTTCTGCGCCTCTAGCTGCCAAAGGCTTCTTCCTTTCCATTACGTAGTGACTTGTAGTTGGTCTGCAGTAGTAACGTCTCCCACGAATAGTTATACAGTAAGAGTAACATCAACCACGGTCGGTCCATACCGTCATCGAGATCGTTATTCCTGCTCGCTTTGTGCCTTGCGCCGAGGTGACTGCGCGGAGGCCCTTCTTTTAGTCATTCCTTCCATCAACAACCGGAACGTGACTAAAGACGAAAGCCTTCTAGATGTAATACTGTAGTGACCGCGAATGAGATCACTTTATCATATCCAGTCCCAAGTCCAGCCCCAATCACCATCATCTGGGCCCCTAACGCTCTTCTTCACTTCCCACAGTCCTTGGTTATATGTGTGAAAGTGATACACTGTTCATTTCTATCCTAGCTTCTATCAGACGATGTCTCAAGATAGTCAGAAACCTCCACCTTAAAGCACGGCTTCCTTCGGGTCCCGAATCCGTGGCGCTCCTCGCAAGTTCTTGAATCTTGGAGCTTGGTCCCATTACTAGCTGACCCAATATCGACATTACCGACCGTACGATCATTCTAGATATATACCCCTCGGAAACTCGGACGCCACCAGGATCCACCCGTCTATTCTGATGACCCATTGGAGCTTCACACGTGGCTTTCACAGAAACTACGTGAATAACAGTCATGGGAGCTTTCATTTAGCAATGAGCGGTATGTGTCACAACGTCATTGGGTTCCGGATCAGTAATGCCCCTGAAACGCCGAGCCTGGGCTGGAGGGAGCTCCAAGGTCTCGCGATGTGAGACCCGGCAGCTATGCTTGTTGTAAAGATCTCATAATCAAACGTAGTAGATATCCGCCAACTGCCATTTCCATAGCCCGCCAATGAAATAGGTAATGCCCGTGAATCGTTGTGTCAGGCTGGAAACGTGGACATTATTGCCATTCTTCGTGACAACGAACCCGCAGTCAACAAGTGCGGCGTGCCTTGGTCAACGGCACCGGGAAGCGAGTTTATCCATGATCTGAGAAGGGCTGTGCTCTGTGACGGACCGCGATGCAGTCGGGATAGGAGAAGTGAATCCATCACTGGAGGGGGAATGGGGGACGTCCACACCACATATTTTATGTCTGATAAGGGTTATATTGTTCGGACATCTTCCGCAGTGATCCACGCGGGTTGATTGATCCATGTGGGTTGAACGTGGTCGTCGTCGGTTGGCGCTACAAAGTCAACTTCTAAGCGACCGTACCCAGGTGTATCAGGAAGATGATTGAGTGGAAGAAGCCAGGAACAGATCAGTGCGTACAGCACAGTTTTGTATTCGTGTTTGTATAGTTACAGGGGTACGCAGTACCACGGTTATTCTTATCACAACTCTCACATCCAGGCGCTCAAGGTGGGCGGCCATGAATGGCTTGGCTCCATTGGTGCGCTTTGTCACTGTACTCCGGGCTCCTTGCCAGCCAACGCGTGTCCTGCGCCGTGTACCGCTTTTGTCATCAAAAGGCATTATCTAGGATACTGGACATGTGCATCAGGCAGGCCTGAGCCGCGAACAATGCGACACGCGACCGCCTCGCGTTGGAATGTCGGGGTTTCACTGGCACGCACTGCCCCAATTATCACGATTCACAAGCTTCGCCTTGCAACATGAACGACATGCTGCCTCCACCCTGCAGCCCTCTCACAGAACCAGGGGACGGCCCGCAGCCAGGAGGTGCACGCGCCATGCGCCGGTCGCCCCAGCACAAAAGCATCCCTGCGCACCGTTGCTAGCACCCCAATCCTTTTATCCCTTCACCACCACCACCACCACCACCACCAAGAACACAACCACCAGTACTACAAGCGGACGTTAGAATGGGTAATGCACCAAGTTCGTCCCGCAGTTCGACCCCGCCGTCCTCACCGCCACCACCACCGCGTGTGCCCCCGCGAGTCCACTCTCCCCCACCGCGCGACGCGCTCGCGTTAATGAGAGGACAGTCACTCACATCCAAATCCCAGCCTGCACCAGCGCCCTCTCTTCCTTCCCCTCTGCCTCCCACTCCGATAATTTCTCTTCCTTCCCCAATACCCCCCACACCAGCAATCTCTATTCCTTCCCCACTACCTCCAACCCCAAAGACGCAGAACATCGAGATCCAGCCGCCCACGCCAAAGTCGAGGTTACCACCAACACAGGAGTTGCCCCAAGAGCAGGATGTCAGCGAGGCCAAACCTGGTGAGCTCGAAGGGTCGTCAGAAGAAGAAGAGCAGACTTCCCATCGCACGGACTGGGCCGCTGCCCGAGCGGCCATGGAACGTGCGATCGGTTCTCTCCGGGACCGCGCGGAGGAGATCGCAAGAGAGACTATGGAGCGGCGTCGCGAGCAGCGCACGATGGAAGAAGAAGAGGCCAGAGTACTGCAAGAGCGCAAGATGACGATATACGAAGATGCAGAGCCGGGCCTTTTTGACGAGCTGCGCTTCCCACCGGGGCTAGAGCGTGGGGGTAGCGAGAGCGAGGTCTCCGCTATGTTCCACTCTTCGGAGCCGACGACGGACACTCTTGTGGAAGAACCGGAGCAGGTAATGGATGAACCAGATGAAGGCGACCTCGAGAAGCTGCTCGAGAAACTCCAGGTGCAAGAAGTCCAAGAGGCCGTCGCTGTCGTCGTACAGGAGGGTCCAGCACCCGTACAGGAACTTACGGCTCTTCCCGACGAGCCAGTCAGCCCGGAACTGTCGCAACTCTCTAGTGAAGAGCCTGCGGAGGAACTCGCAAATGTTGACGAGGAAGCTGAAGAACCAGAAGAACCTGATGAACCTGAGGAACCAGAGGCTTCTCAAGAGGCAATGCCGATTGTCCAAGAAACTCCTATTATCACCGAGGATCACTCGCCCGACCAGCCTCTTGTTTCTTCGGACCAGCCTGCAAGCCTGCTCGAAGAAGCTTCCGACTCGCAGTCCGATCACCTTACTTCTTCCGTCGAGTACCCGCGTCCCGACACACCGCACCCGACCCTCGACGATACTCGGGCCGCATCTCCTGTCCCATTCCCGGTGACCAGCGAGCCCGAAGACCAGGGGTACAGCACCCAAGACGACGAGGATCGCGTGACGCAGACTCAGACCTCGCAGCGTGCCCCTGGAAAGCACGTGCACTGGGGCGGCGTGGAGGCGCAGCCCGCGTATACGCGCCCGCAGGAAGACGAAGAACACGCGGAGGAACAGCCCTCGCCACCATTTTCCCGATTGTTACTCCCGTCGGCGCCGGCACCGGCTGAGCCACCGCGGGATTTGCGTGCGGAGCGCGCAGCCCGGCTTGCGGCGGCACGCCGGGCCATGATCCCGGCGGTACAGAAGGCGAGTCGCAAGCTCGAGCCGGGCCTTTACACCGTGACGGACGTCCGGTGGGGGATGGCGCTCGACCTTTCTGGTGCGGACAATCGGTCGGTGATCGCGTTCGGGTCGCATGGATGGGAAAATCAACAGGTGAGAGTTGCTGCCCGTTTTTCGCTTCCGGTTTTCGGGAAGGCTGATCGTTACCTGCGTATCGCACAGTGGGAGTTCCAGTCGTGTGGTTCCGGTTTCGTCATCAAGAGTGTCAGTTCCGGGTTGTTCCTCGCTCTCGAGGACCTACAGGGTCTCCATCGAGACGGGAGCACGGAAGTCGTTGCAGGGCATTTCCCAATGTGTTGGGATATGGAGATCATGGACAATGGGAGCGCTGATAACGAGGAAGACGGCGATGGTGACGTATACGCACGGTACGTTTTTTTTTGTGCTGCTTGGCCGCCTGAGCCTGATCATCGCGTTAGCATCCGATTGCCACACACTGAGATGGCCCTGGGCTTCAACGGAGGCTACGCAGGCGCGCAGGTAAGCTACGAGTTCTCCTTGTATCGTTCTTACTCTGACTGGGGACGATACAGCTCTTCCTAACAAAAGATGCGAACAACATGAGCACCTTCTGGCGACTGCGCGCGCCGCGCCGCGAGCAGGTTGTGAAGAATCCGCCAATGTCGACGACAGAGACCATCCGACAAGGCGGAATGACGACTTTGATAACGACTACGAGCGTGACGACTACGACAACGAGAACTGTGACACGAATTGTTACCGGCGACGCATGAAGGCATCATACGAGAATACATCATGACTGACGAGCATTTGTTTCCTATTATCATGCACTCCCTATATCTTAATATTTTTGAAAAACTGTGCCTAGAAGACAATAGTAATAATATTTCAATGATTGATAGTTGGTTCACCGATTTGCAGGCTTGTAGGGCTTTTTGTTTTGGATAGCGCTCTATTCTTACGAATATCTAGCAACCCGCGAATAGACGTTAGACGAGAGGAGATTGTGGGTACCCCTGTCTAGCACGCTGAATCCGGACTGGGGTCCGGGAGTGGGGCAAAATACGAATTTGGGTTCACCCCTGGTGTTGGGATGGTGTGGGGCTCATTATGCATCTCCTGCGATGGGGCGGGACTGATGTGTACAGTAATACTACCCACTAAAAAAAACATCACGGTTGTGGATCCAGTTTCGGAGAATTTTCAAGTCCCCAACAATCGAGGCCTAATCGAGGCCTTCGGACGTAACTTGCCAAATCATTTATCAACCAACCAGGAAATTTTTCGGCCCGTTGAGTGAGACCGTGGGAGCCGAATGCCAAAAGTGAAGCTACTGAAGACTGGGCCATGAGCCCTCCGGGCCAGAACCCACTTCTCGTCCCAGTCCCGTCCCGGTTTCGGACAGCCGTCTTAGGCTGGCCTTGGGCTTTGAAGCTTTTTGAAGCCGAGCCCACAAACCACTAGTAGTTAGAGATGGAATAAGAAATGCACTACGGGCATAGGTCAGACCAGGGTCAGACGTATATGCAGGCTGCAGACTCGGACGCAGACGCAATGGTATGTTGCATGATGTATTATCTACAAACCACTGGCATGGGCCTTGTTTATGTCGAGTAGTAACTCAAATACTGTATATATATACTATTAAAATCAGTTTGTAAAATCGATCTCTGCAGCTGTGAGTGCAGAAAAATCAACAATGAGAACATTTCCGTTTTTGCACCTGATGAGTATACACTTTGACCACCACGATGCGCTAATGCTCCAAAACCCATGCGGTAGATACTCCGAAGGTAACCTAAACAGGCGTCTTTCTGGGAGTCTTCGTCCGCCATGGTCAGGCGATATCATTACTACCCAGTCGTCCTTCGTAGCGTCGATCCTAGGGGTGCGATAATGCGGGATCACGTTACCAGTTTTGGACACCAGTTGGAGGGTATCGACATTCCAGGCAAACACTTCCTCACCGGCTCTGGACAGGAGTAGAGAGCCGTCGGGTACAAAGTAAAGCATATCAACCTCCTTCGCATGACCGACAAGACTAGTAGTAACCTCAGGATGAGCGGCCGAGGCATCCCAAGTAAATATTTTCTTCTGAAACGTGGCCGCGAATCGGGTTGAATTCGGAAAGAACTCGTAGCAACATTGTTCCCGGAACGAGACATTAAGACTGAATGTGTTTGATTGTGCGACATTGGATGCAATTCTTCTAGTGGTCATTCTGTCGGGGTTCCATGAGCGTACACCAAGGTATCGCCCGCAGTCAGAAATTGCCACAAGGGAACCATCTGGTCGATCTTCTAACAGTCTGGAAGTTCCATCTTGGGTATTCCAAATCCACACCTTACGTTTCCCGTACTTAGACGCCATGACAGCTCGACCTCTTGGCGACCAGCGGAGGCTATCCCACTCTTCCTGTGTATCCTTCTCAACTCTGCTGCTTCCGATAGAAGAAGTATCCCAAAGTCGGATAGTCCCGTCCAACGACCCTGAGGCAAGCGTCAAGCCGTTAGCAGAAAATGCTAATGACGTCACTCGACTGGTGTGTTCATCCAACATCGCGACATCGCTAGCGTCACGACGCAAGATGTACACAACGTCACTCTTTGCAGCAGCTAGGTGGCGACCATTTGGCGAAAAAACGAGACATGCGGGTTGGGCACCAATGCGCCATTCCTGGATTGGTTCTGTAGACATTTGTGACATTTCCCACACTCGAACCAGACCCTCTTGATCGATGGTGGCGAGTTGATTGCAATCCGGAGAGAACGAGACGGATATGACGTCGTGCGGAAGTATGGTGAGAGGGAGCCCGTCATTCGCGTTCCAGATTCGAACTCCACGGTTGCGTGAATAGGAAAGGGAGACAATAAGTTGGCTGTTCGGGGCGACCGACGTAAACTTTAGCGTGGCACCAGTCTCAACGGCCCAAATGAGAACTCCATTCTCAGCGTCGCAGACTTGGATACGTCCCGACTTTGAGCCGGACACGAGCAACTTCCCGTTGGGTGACACGTTGACGCTCACCAGTCCCCCCTCTGAGTCGTGACCTCTCACCACAAATTCTTCCGTCCTGGCCAACGTGTTCCGGACATGCACCCTGCCGCCTCGATTGACGTATGCCATCCTCACGTTATCCGGGTAAAACGCGAGACAATGACACGAAACCTTTTGGGGGTTCAACACATGCTCCAATGTAGTCTCCGAAGCTGGTGACAAATCGAATGAATCGACAATGGAACCTGACAGAGCGTCCCGTATTTCGATACCATTTACCCGAGACAGTGCGATATGTTGACTGTTTGGAGACCAAGCGAGGGCCAGCGTAAAATCGTAGCACAACTTGAATGCGGGCTCCTGGATCGAAGATAATTCTGAGTGGGCCTGGAACTCGCGGGAATAACTGGATAAAGAGTAAGTGTGATTCCGCTTCATTTGCAGGTGAAATCCCATCGCCGATATGAAGAGCGCAGAGTCGTAAATGAGCAGCGAGTCGTACGAAATGGTCGTCGCGTGGTGCAGGAGTAAACGGAAGGCATTGTCCATCAAGTCCACCAGTCGGTCGGGCGCCCTGCCAGTCTGCCCTTTCACTGAGGTCTAAATATAGTCATGTCACATCGATTTCTGGGTCGTGCAAAACACACACAAGTACTTACCATCCATGTACGAACTTGGTCTAAGCGCATAACTGCTTCACGCAGCATACCCAGCAGTGCCATTGTTTCTATCCATCTCAACAGGCAGCGATCATCAAGGTGATACTGTGCACTCTCATCGACGTCCTTGATATTAGTGAGGTGAGAAGCCCAATATAGGCACCCATATTGTTCCTGTACGGAAAAACTGGAGTTGGTGCCATAGGTAATCGCGCCATCATATTTTCTTGAACCGTTTCCCCCAAGATCATCTACTACTTTCTGCCGCCACAGATTGTAGAGAGAGGAACATTTATTGAAGATACGCTTCTCGGTTGAGTCAATATCCACAACAAGGTTTCGGTCCGGACAATGTGCGGGATCGGCAATGAAGTCAGTGAATGAACGATGGCGGATGCGAGGCGCCTCGTGGTCAAGCTCGGGCACTTGAATAAGAGAATGCAAGCGGTGAAGCGCCTTCTTAACGTCCCCGCGTTCTAATTCATAGAAGATTTCCATTTTGTCCATCGGGAACGGTTCACGAAAGCATGCAAGTAGGCCTAGTACTGTCCGAAATCCGCACTTCTCGTCATCGCTGGCCCCAAGAGGGAGAGCTTGCTGAAGGATACCAAGAAACAACGTGACTAGGTGTGCGCGCGGATGTTCCTCCGGATCTGCCCGACTACTGAGAAGGAAGTCGACCAACTTTTGTGGGTTTTGAGAGTGTTCATCAAAGATGAACCGGACAATGGTCGCCGCATAAATGAACGAGTTCCCAGCCCGTTTCGCCAGCTCGGTGATCGCCCCTTCGGAAACACTGAATGTGTTAACCAAGTGTGTAGGCAGTTGCTCGAGTGATATGCGGAAGTAATGCTGAATATCGCTCGCCGTCGAGACATCTTCCAGACTGAGCTTCCGTATGTCCGAGTCTCTCCGGTCATCAAAAATCTTACGCAGATAAGCCTCAGGACGGCTTGCAGTTAAGATTTTGAGCTCCTTAGGGTGAGCAACGTCCTCGGCCAATAGCACCTTCAAAACGGCGGTCACTCCATGAGGTTCGCATTCGTCGAGTCCATCCAGGATAATGAGGATGCAGCTGTGAGGCCGACGTATTGTATCCAATGGCTCGATGATGAGTTTTTCGTATTGGAATCGTAGGTGTTTTTCGAAAAGATCGGGATGCTCGCTTATGACCTCTGAGATGTGCTCTTTATAACCGATGTCCAGTAAACCGAACTGAAAGGCGAGTGTCTGGAAGACGGAGGACGGGTCACAAAGCCCTGCGTAGCCGAATTGCGAGAAGAAGACGCTGACAACAAGATGATCAGCCAGTAGGGCGGCGTGTATAGAGGCCGACTGGGCAACGGTCGACTTTCCGCTGCCGGCGATCCCGCTGAGCCAAAAGATTCTCGCACTGGATGGGTCCTTGAGCCACGCAAAGATTTCATCGAGAACGACTGTGCGAGTTCCTTCTAGACACTCAGCACGTTGGGCATGTGCCGACAGGTAGGGATTCTTGGAAACGATCGGTTCGATCTGTACCAATGTCGTCAGATGTCTTTTTTTTACAAATTGGAACCCATCCACTGGTGATTCACTCACCCTGCGCTCGACGTTCTCTAGTAGATGGGTCGTTTCTCTCTCCTACGATTACCTTGTCAACATAACTTTAAAGTTAATGTTCCCAACTGGACTTACCACAAATTGTTTTATGGTATTTGAAATGCGTGAATACGTCTTTGACACCTTCCACTTCAAGTGCTCTTTCACACCCTCTGTCCCCACTGCAAATCGTTCTAGTCTTCCCTGGGACAAGTCCTGTCGGCAAGTTGCGATGATGGTCTCGATTGTTCTTTGAAAATGAAATGATCAGTCACAGGAATAAATGTCTGGTGTTGCACTTGCCTCGTCAATTCCTCCAGATCGTTAACTACTTGATGGGGAATATCACTCAACTCCTTTTCTTTAATCTGCATTAACACGACTTCGGTAAGCGACTTGACGCGCAATTCAAGTCCCTCAATGAACATGAGCCGCCATTGTGCGCCACTATTATATCCAGCATGGAACAGCGTCAGCAAAGAGTGGAGTACATTCTTTAAGCCAGAAAGGGGGGTAAGACTTGCTACGTCTTCTGCGTATCTGAGTGCTTCCGCGACTCTTGATTCCACTGTCCCCCGTTCAATCGTCATGGCGGGTCTCTGGACTAATTTCTTTAGGCGGTGCATAACATCTACTTCATCAATATAGGTCGAGACATAAAACAAAGGCCTTGGCAAATCAATCGAGACCACCGATGAGCCTATCAGTATATCCCGTATTTCAATAGATTTAAGTCCGTCTGCAGCGATGAATTGACCGTTCGGGGAAAAAGAAATGCGGCATATAGGTGCTTTGAACCGCATGACCATCACCGTCGGATCCCATTCCTGTTCAACCCCACATTGAGCCTTGACAGATGTTTTGAGCTCGTAAGCATAGATTTTCCGCAGCCGCGACTCTGTAGGTGTGAAAGGTAGCGCGGAGTGGTAAACGTGCAGCGCGTTGAACGAAATCGTATCCGCATGGTAGGAAAGGAAGCGGAAGGCATCGTTCACCAAGTCCGCCAATGGGCTAGATCCATCGCCGTCTTTCCCCTTCAGAGAGGTCTAAATATAGTCGTGTCATCCGGTGGTTAATACAGAATATATACGGGTACTTACCATCCATGTACGGGCTAGATTCAATGACTCGGCCGCTTCGCGCAATGTGTCGAGTAGCGCCATCGTCTCTATCCACCATAGCAAGCAGCGAGTGAGAAAAGTTCGAAGGTGAGGCCATACTATCTCGAGGTCGTCTTTAGTCTTCCGAGTCACAAGATGAGAAGCCCAATATAAGCACGCGTATCGCAACTCGGGAGAAACGGCATTCTCGACTTTGGTTTGAAAACCATCGAGTTCCGAATGGGGTAGGGATGGGTCATCGATGCCCGCCATATTCCGATGAAGTTGCGAGGAAAGATGTCCGAAGCAGCTAAGAACGACTTCTCCCTCAGCAGAATCAACATTCACCACAAGGTCTCTATCCCTGCAACGCGTAGGGTCGATAATGAAGTCGGAGAACGAGAGATGGTAGACAAGAGGCGCTTGATTGTCAGAATTCGGTACATGAATGAGGGAGTGTAGGTAATGAAGTGCGCGCTTTGTGTCGCCGGGCTCTAGGTCGCAGAACGTTTCCATCGCCATCATCGGAAGTGGCTCACGAAAGGTGACAAGCTGACCAAGTACAGTCCGAAGTCGGCGCTTAATAGAACCGCTCGCACCAGAGGGAACGGCCTGATGGAGGATGCTGAGATACAAGGCATCCAGGCGTTCGTATGGGCGCTCCTCCGGATCTGTTCGATTACCAAGAAGGATGTCGAGCCGTCTTTGTGGGTGTTGGTCATGTTCGTCGAAAATAAAGCGGAGAATGGACGCCGCATAGATGAAAGAGTCTCCAGCGCTTTCCGCCAGCCTGAAAATCACCTCCTCTCTCGCGTCGAACGGAGTGGCTAAGGTAATTGGTGGTCGTTTGAATGCCGTGAGAAGGTAGTGACGAATATCGCTCTTCGCCTCGATGTCTTGTAAGTTGAGCTTCCGTATGTCGTCCCGAGCATAGAAAACCTCGCGTATGTGAGCTTCGGGCCGGCTCGTTGTTAAAACCTTCAGTTCTTTAGGGACACCAATTTTCTTGTCCAACAGTGCATTGAGGATGGCAGTCGCTCCACGTGGTTCGCATTCATCGAATGCATCCAAGACGATAAAAATGCGGCGTTGAGTGCAATCCATTGCCTTGAGTGGTTCGACAATGAGCGACTTGTACTGGGAAATGTAATCCTTTTCGAAAATGTCTGGTTGCTCTTTGATGATCCCAGAGACGTGCTTTCGAAACCCAGTGTCCGCTAGACTAAATTGATAAGCGAGTGTCGGAAAGACGAATGAAGCGTCGCAGAGTTCGGCATGGCCACGTTGCGAAAAGAAGAAACTTGCGACAATGCAGTCGGCCAAGACTGTCGCTTCGACAGCAGCTGATTGTGCAATGGTTGACTTCCCACTGCCAGCGATCCCGCTAAGCCAGAACAAGTTCACGCTGACCGTGTCCTCGAGGAAAGCACGGATTTGTTCGAGGACAGTTACCCGAGTTCCCTCGAGGCACTTGAAACGTTGCGCCGATTGCGCCGATTGATACAAGTGGTTGGCGTTCTCCGCTTTCTTGGAAATGATCTGTTTGATCTGAAGTAATTGCTTTCAGATATCATCTCTCATTTGACTTAGAGAGTGGTCACGTACCTGGTTCTGTTCCCGCAATTCATCCACTCCGCGTTTGACTTGAACGATAGTCTCCACCGACTTGATCGTCCCTACTGACTATATGATAGCTTTCAATATCGGCGCAGAATATAGGAAAAACCGTCCGTTCGGACGCACCAAGAACTGCGCTACAGCCTCGTCAATGGCCTTGGACATGTTCGCTACATCTCCTTGATCGTCATCGCGACGGATAAACCGGCGGAACCACCCATGGGATATCTTCACACGGCAGTTTGTGACGTTGATCTCGAATATCCTATTACAAGCCTCAGCCGCTGAAACAAAACCACACAGCTGCATACTCACTTTGCAAGTCGATCCAGCTCGATAACCAACTCTTTGGGCATGTCCTTCAAATCCACCTGTTCGACGGGTATCAATATGGATGTCGTCAACGATTCGATTCGATTTTGGAGCCTCTTCGCGGCGTCCGAGTTCTGAGCGGTTTGCTGTCAAAATCATGAGCGCTTAGTACACTCTAATTGCATTTCGGAAATCAACATACGTCGACCGCCTGGATTAACGCGAGGAGAGATTGCAGGGCAAGCTTCAGAGCTGGAACGGGTACGAGTGTCGCAATTCCATCAGCCTGTTTGAGTGCTTCTACCAGCCCGGAAGACGCTGCCTTTCCCGCGTCCTGAACAACAGGTTTCTGGAAGAATTTCTTGAGGTGGTTCTTTTTATCCATGAATTACAGTGACGGATCGAGAGGGCGATGGTTGAATTCGAGGTGTGGTTCAGAGGTATCAAGTAGTGCCTTACTCAGGCTGTGATATTGTTTGTCGAGATCGAGATGGAAGCCATCGCATTTCCCACGAAAATCGTAACACAAATAATGATGGACCACACCAGTACCACACCCTTCGAAGTACAAAAACCCTTACAATATCGTACTTGAGATATTTCCACATGGAAAAAAATGTGTACGCCTTGGTGTATGCACATGGTAATCACGGAAAGGCTACTCGTCACTTTCGTCCGTCCGTCCATTTGAGCCTGTCATGTTGACAGCGCTGACAAATCATACTGTACTTGAGCAAGTACGACCTTCCGACTTCTGTTGATGCACATTTCTTCAGGAACGGGAAATCGCATGATACTCGGTCTCCATTCGCACACTCGAGGTAGATTACGAAGGGTTTCATATTCCTGACGAGAACACAGACTACTCCAACCCGCCATGAACCATGGGTACAGTACCACTCGTCTCTCCCGATCACAAACCTGCGAAGAAGAAGCTTCCGACAAGTATAATAATCCAAGCACTCCTTCCGCCGAGTGCCCGGGTCTCGACAAACCCTATCCGGCCCGCGACGATACCTGAGCTGCGTCACCCGTCCTGTTCCCGATGACCAGTGCCCCCGAAGACAAACGGTAAAGTATGCAAAACGACGAGGGTCGCGCGATACAGAACTCGCCGCATCCCCCTGGCAAGCCCGTACACTAGGGCTGTATAGAGGCGTAACTTGTGTATATGCGCCCGCAGGAAGACTAAAATCACGCAGAGGAGGGCACCTTGCCGCCGTTTTCCCGATTGTTACTACCGGCGCGCCGTGACGCTGCAGGATTTGCGAGTAGAGCGCGCGACGCGACTTGCGGCGGCGCGCTGGTCCTTGTTCGAAATGGTGCCAAAGACCCGTCGTAAGCTCGAGCCGGATCTTTTTACCGTGATGGACGTCCGTTGGGGGATGGCGCTCGACCTTTCCGACGCAACAATCGGTCGCTGATCATGTTTCAGTCACATCTATGGGGGAATCGACAGGTGAGCGTTGCTGCCCGTCTTTCGCTTCCGCTCCCCGGAAGGTTAATCGTGACCTCCCTTGCCTGCGCGTCGCACAGTGGGACTCCCAACCGTGTTGTGTTTAATTTCGTCATTAAGAGTGTCTGTTCTTCGCTCGACTGGCAGGGGCTCCATCGAGACGCGAGCACGGAAGTCGTAGCAGGGCAGTTCCCAATGTGTTGGGAGACGGAAATCATGGACAATAGGAGCACATATAATGAGGAAGACGGTGATGGTGACGTAAACGCACGGTATGTTTTTTTGTGCTTCTTGACTATCTGAACCTGATCGTTGCGTTAGAATCCGATTGCCACACATAGAGATGGCTCAGGGGAAGGCCACGCAGGCGTGCAGGTAAGCTACGAGTTCTCCATGTCCCGCTCCCACTCTGACAGGGAACGACACGGCTCGTCCTTACAAAAGATGCGAACAACATGAACACCTTCCGGCGACTGCGTGCGCCGCGCCGCGAACAAGTTGTGAAGAACCCGCCAATCTCGATGACTGAGACCATCCGACAAGGAGAACTGTGACATGGGCCCTTCCACGTCATCATTCCGGCACCTCCTCGCGAAACGTCTTCGACACGAATCCACGCTAATCGCCACGTGCATCACCACGCGCACTTGGATGACCTTGAATGCGTCGGTGCTCTTCACGTCACCCATGTACTCGAAACGCGCGATCGTCTCAAGGTCCACGTTAAGTGCTGGTGGCCAACGGCGGTGTTGTTGGTCGTGAGTCCCCTGCCCTGCCAGAGAGTCTTACCAAGGGCACAGCCTGTGGCGGAACAAGCCCCCCAAGGAAAAAAAATGCTTCAGGTAGTTGCACCTGGCAGCGTGCACTGACCAAGATGGTGAACCTGAAGTACTTGTCGCTTGGCGAGAATTTGTAGAGGTGTGGGTACAGACGATGAAGCCGTATTCTCCTCTGTAGGAGAAACTCACGATGTACGAGGGGAAGTGACTGCGCGAGGCTGTCTCAGTGAGTGTAACGCAAATGCGGACTCGACTGTAAGTCCCACTCACAGCTGCTAACCTACAACCGAAATCCTCAATCGGATTTTCCATGAGAAAACCCTCGTACCTAAGATATCTCCGCATGGGAAAAAGTGTGTACGTACATGGTTATCCCCGCGGAAGACAATAGAAAAGTGCCACCTTTGCGGTTCACTGATCTGCTAGGCGCCATCTGAAGGGAGAACTCTTGGAGCGACAAGGAAACAAACTGTTAACATGAGCGACAAGTGTAGGTATGAATACAGGGTGGGCCAAAGCGCGCGGGGTCCGCTTGTCCTCTACGATTGGCCCAGAGCGAGCCTCAGGACAGGAGAAGAGCACGCGGCGGAAGAGCAACTTGAAGCTACGTCAGCGTCCCGCTGCCCCGGATGATCGGGCCGTCTACACGGCCAAGCAGCCAAGTGCGCGATACTTGCGCGATGCCATGATCGTAGCAGTCTACACCATGTCGAGAACTCGGGCATATTGGATAGTTCACATAGGGCCAAAGGGCAGAAATTGACCGGGGAATGGAATCCAAAGACTGGATCTACGTGAGGACTTCTATGACGCGGCTGCAGCTACTGCCGACGATGGCTGCTGGCGCACTATGCGAGTCGGTATGTTCTATTTATGTCAAATAAAACATGGGATAATCTATCGAAAATCAGTTTGTAAGGTGAGTCATTGCAGCTGGGAGTGCAGAAATATCGACAGTAAAAACATTTCCGTTTCCGCTCCTGATGAGTATACATTTAGACAACCACGACACGGTAATGCTCCAAGTTGAAAACATATATGGTCGGTACCCCGAAGGCAACCTGAACAGGCGTATTGGTCCGCCATTGTCAGGCAGTGTCATTACCACCCAGTTATCCTTCGTGGCCTCAATTATAGGGGTATGGTAACGCGGGGCCGGGATCACATTACCAGTTCTGGATACTAGCTGGAGGGTATCGACATTCCAGGCAAAAACTTCCTCGCCGGCTCTGGATAGAAGTCGGGATCCGTCGGGTACAATGTGAAGGTCAAAGAGCTTCTCCGAGTGGCCGACAAGACGAGTAACTTCAGGATGAGCAACCGAGGCATCCCAGGTAAATATTTCCTTCCCGGAAATTGCTGCGAATCGGGTTGAATTCGGAAAGAACTTGGGGCGAAGTGAGTCAGGCGAGGCCTTAAAACCGAATGAAAATGTGTTTGATTGTGCAACGTCGGATGCGATCCTTCGAGTGGTAATCGTCTCAGTGTTCTGTGTCCGTGAACTTGAATGCGTAGCAAGGTATTTCCCGCAGTCGGAAATTGCCACAGGGAGACAATCCTCTAACACCTTGGAGGTCCCGTCCTGGGTATTCCAGATCCACGCCTTACTTTTCCGAAAATTAGACGCCATGACAACCTGACCTCTCGGCGACCAGGACACATCATGCCAGTCTGCCTGTTTATCCTTCATGACTCTGAGTGTCCCAGTTTCAATGGAAGAAACATCCCAAACTCTGACAGTCCCGTCCAACGACCCCGAGGCGAGCGCCATGCCGCCAGCAGAAAATGCTAATGATGTCACCGGACCAGTGTGCCCATCCAACGTCGCGAAATCGTCAGCGTCACGACGCAAGATGTACACGTTGTCGTCCGCTGCAGCAGCTAGTTTGCTGCCATCGGGTGAAAAGAAAAGACAGGCGGGTAGTGCGCCAATGCTCCATTCCTGGATTGGTGTTGTAGTCGTTTGTGACGTTCCCCAAACTCGGATCAAACCCTCTTCATCGACGCTGGCGAGTTGATTGCTATCTGGAGAAAAGGCGGTGGATATAACGTCGTGCGGAAGTGTGCTGAGAGGGAGCCCGTCAATCGCGTTCCAGATTTGTATGCCGTGGTCGCGTGAATAGGAAAGGGAGACGATCAATCGACTATTCGGGGAGATCGACGTCGACTTTAGCCTGGTACCGGTATCAACGGTCCAAAGAATATCTCCATTTTCAGCGTTGCAGACTTGGATATACCCCCAGTTCGAGGAGGACACGAGCAACTCGCCGTTGGGTGACACGTTGATGCTCACCAGTCCCGCCTCGTGACCCGTCACGGCAAACTCCTCTGTCCTAGCCAACGTGTTCCGGACCTGTACCCTGCCGCCCCGTGTTATGTATGCGATCCTCGAGTTATCTGGGTAAAATGCGAAACATTGTCGCGAAACCCTTGTAGGATCCAACACATTCTCCGAAGATGACGACAAATCGAATGAATCCACTATGGAACCTGATGGGACATCCCGTATGTCGATACTATTGGCTCGAGACACTGCAATGTGTTGACCATTTGGAGACCAGGCGAAGACCTGGATAAAATCGTTGTACATCCTAAACAGGGGCACCAGGGATGAAACTGTATCCGTATGACGAACAACTTCGCAGCGGGGATGGTAGGGGCCGCTACGCCTCACCTCCACCACTAGCGGCGGCAGCTGTTCGTGAACTTGAAGGTACGCCGGTGTGAAGAGTGCAGAGTCGTAAATCAGCAGCGAGTCGCATGAAGTGATCGTCGCGTGGTGTAGAAGCAAACGGAAGGCATTATCCATCAAGTCCACCAGTCCGTTGGATGCTTTGTCGGCTTGTCCTTTCAATGAGGTCTAAATATAGTCATATTACATTAATTATATATCATATAAATCACACAATAAACACTCACTATCCATGTACGAACTTGCTTTATTTGTGTACCTACTTCATGCAGCGGCATACCTGCTGGTACCATTGTCTCTATCCATCTTAATAGGCAGCGATCATCAAGGTGATACAGTGTATTTTCATCGACATCCTTGATCTTAGTGAGGTGAGAAGTCCAATACAGGCACGCATATAGGCTCTCTCCGAAAGAAAAATCGATGTCGTTAGCCGTCGCATGAGCGTTTTCCCTCGTGATGGGTGTTTTCACTGGATTCCAGAAAGAGGAACATATATTGAATATACGCTTCTCATTCTCGCCAATATCCACAAGAAGGTTTCGGTCTGGACAACGTGCGGGATCGACAATGAAGTCGGTGAACGAACGATGGTAGATGCGAGGTGCCTCCTCGTCGCGGTCCGGCACTTGTACGAGGGAATGCAAATGGTGAAGGGCCCTCCGAACCTCTCCGGGTTCCAACTCACAGAAAGCCTCCATGCTTCCCATCGGGAATGGTCCACGGAAGCATACAAGCAGGCCTAGTACTGTCCGAAGTCGGCGCTTCTTGTCGTCGCTGGCTCCCAGCGGAAAGGCTTGCTGAAGGATACCGAGAAACAAAGCATCCAGGCGTGCGTATGAGTGTTCTTCCGGATCCGCTCTGTTACTGAGAAGAAAGTCAATCCGCCTTTGTGGGTCTTGAGAGTGCTCGTCAAAGATGAACCGGATAATAGTCGTCGCATAAATGAACGAGTTCCCAGCCCGTCTCGTCAGCTCAGATATCGTCTCTTCGGACACAGTGAATGTGTTAACCATGAGGGTAGGCGGTTGCTCTATTGATGTGCGGAGGTAAAGCTGAATATCATTCTCCGTCTCAACGTCTTCCAGACTGAGCTTCCGTATGTCGCTCTGGGTGTCAAAATATTACGCAGATGAGCCTCGGGGCGACTCGCAATTAGAATTTTGAGCTCTTTAGGGTGATCAATGTCCTCGGCCAACAGCACCTTCAGAATGGCGGTCGCTTTGTGAGGTTCGCATTCGTCAAGTCCGTCCAGAATGATGAGGATGCGGCCGTGAGGTCGGCGTATTGCGCCTAGCGTCTCGATGATCAGTTTTTCATATTGGAATCGTAAGTCCCTTTCGAAAATGTTGGGGTCCTCGTTTATGACCTCTGAGACGCGCTCGTTATAACCAATGTCCAATAGACTGAACTGGAAGGCGAGTGTCTGAAAGACGGAGGATGTGTCGCAATGTCCTGTGTAGCCAAACTGCGAGAAGAAGATGCCGACGACAATATGTTCAACCAGAAGAGCGGCGCTTATGGAGGCTGATCGAGTAACGGCCGATTTCCCACTGCCGGCGATCCCGCTGAGCTGGAATATTCTAGCACCGGATGGGTCTTTGAGCCACGTAAAAATTTCATCGAGGACGGCTGTGCGAGTCCCTTCTAGGCACTCAGCGTATGGTGCTGCTTGTAAACGTACCAACAGCTCTATAGACTCGAGACTATGGTCGTCGCGGAGATGGGCCTGTTTCGATATCTGTTCAATCTGTAGGGATGCCGTTAGATGTAATTTCGTATCTGTCGTACTATATTGGGACTCATCCACGGTGGTTCACTCACCCTGCGCTTGACTTCCACAACGTCCTCCGAGTCTAGCAGCTGAATCGTCTCTTTCTTCTGTGAATACCTTGTTATTACTGTAAAGTTATTGTCTTAGACTGGACTTACCACGAATTGTTGCATGGCATCCAACAAGAAAGAACGCCATGACAGACATAACAAATCATGTTGTAAGACTGCTCTCAAATTCACCCTATCTATCCTCAACAATTCAAATATTCCTCGTTTTCCTCCATGGGACAACGCCTGTCGTAAAGTTGCGGTGACGGCCTCGATCGTTCTTCGAAAATCATCAATCATCAATCACAGAGGCAAGTGTCTATCGCTGCGCTCGCCTTGTGAATTCCTCCAGATCATTAATCACCTGATGGTGGACATCGCTCGACTCCTTTTCTTTTATCTGCATTAATACGACTTCAGTGAAAGACCTGATGAGCAATTCAAGTTTAAATTCCGTCATGGTCATGGCCCTCGTTATTTCCGGCTCCTCTTCTTGAAGTCCGAGTCGTCTGAATCCATACCCAGCATGAATCAGTGCTACCGAAGAGCTGAGTACATTCTTCAAACCCGGAACAGGCGCAAGACTTGCGGTGTCCTCTGCACGTTCGAATGCTTCCAAGAGTCCTGATTTTACTTTCTGTGCTCCAATCGGCATCGGGCGTATCTCCCAGTGGACTAATTCCTTCAGGCGGTGACCAACATCCATATCACCAACAGACGAGGAATAAAGCAACGGTGTTGGCAAATCTATCGAGACCACCAAGGAGCCTATTAGCGCATCACGTATTTCAATAGATTTGGGTCCAGCTGAAGCAATGAATCGACCATTCGGGGACCAGGAAACGCCGCATACGGGTTCCTCGTGCCGCATGACCATTAGCGTCGGATCCCATCCCCGCTCAACCCCGTGTAGAACCTTGACAGATGTTTCAAGTTCGTGAGTGTAGATCTTCCGCAGTTGTGTCTCCGTAGGTGTGAAGGGTAATGCGGAGTGGTAAACATGCAGCGCGTTGAACGAAATCGTATCCCCATGGTAAGAGAGGAAGCGGAAGGCATCGTCCACCAAGTCCGCCAATTGGCTAGATCCGTCGCCGGCATCCCTCTTTAGCGAGGTCTGAATATAGACGTGTTATTCAATGGTTCATGCAGAATACGCACTGGTACTTACCATCCACGCACGGACTTGGCTCATTGACTCCACCGCGTCACCCAACGTGCCGAGCAACCCCGTCGTCTCTATCCACCATAACAAGCAACGAGTGAGAAAGTCCCGAAGGCGAGGCCATATTTTCTCGTCGTGGACATCTTTAGTTCTGGTAAGATGAGAAGCCCAATATAGGCACGCATATCGCAGCTCGGGAGAAACGGCATTCTCAACCTTAGTTTGAAAGTTATCGATTTCTGAATGTGGCAGAGACGGGTTTTCAATGCCTGCCATATTACGACCAAGTCGCGAGGAAATGTAATCGAAGCAGCTAAGAAGAACTTCTCTCTCAGCAGAGTCAACATTCACCACGAGGTCTGCGTCCTCGCAACGCGTAGGGTCGGTAATAAAGTCAGAGAATGAGAGATGGTAGACACGAGGCGCTTGATTGTCGGAATCTGGCACTTGAATAAGGGAATGGAGGTTATGAAATGCGCGCTTTACGTCGTCAGGCTCTAGCTCGCAGAACTTTTCCATCACCGCCATCGGAAGTGGCTCACGAAAGGTGACGAGCTGGCCAAGTACAGTCCGGAGCCGACGCTTGACGGAGCCCTTCGCACCAGAGGGAACAGCGTGACGGAGGATACTGAGATACAAGGCATCCAGGCGTTCGTGTGGGCGCTCCTCCGGATCTGTTCGATTACCAAGAAGGATTTCTAGCCGCCTTCGTGGGTGTTGATCGTGTTCGTCGAAAATAAAGCGGAGAACGGACGCCGCATAGATGAACGAGTCTCCAGCGCTTTCTGCCAGCTTAAAAATCACTTCCTCGCTTGCATCGAACGGAGCGGCCAAGGTAATCGGTGGTCGTTTGAATGTCGTGAGCAGGTAATGGTGAATGTCGCTCTTCGCCTCGATATCTTGTAGATTGAGCTTCCGTATGTCGTCCTGCGCACAGAAAACTTGGCGTAGGTGGGCTTCGGGTCGGCTCGTGGTTAAAACCTTCAGTGCTTTAGGAACATCGATATCCTTATTCAGCAGTGCGTTGAGAATGGCAGTCGCTCCACGTGGTTCACATTCGTCGAATGCATCCAGGACAATAAAAATGTGGCGTTGAGCGAAGTCCATTGCCTTAAGTGGCTCGACAATGAGTGACTTGAACTGAGAGATATAATCCTTTTCGAAGATGTCGGGGTGCTCCTTGATGATCCCTGAGACGTGCTTGCGAAAGCCGGCATCCGCAAGACTGAATTGATAAGCGAGCGTCGGGAAAACAAATGAAGCGTCGCAGAGTTCGGCATGGCCACGTTGCGAAAAGAAAAAACTTGCGACAATGCAGTTGGCCCAGAGCGTCGCTTCGACAGCGGCTGATTGTGCAATGATTGACTTCCCACTACCAGCAATCCCGCTAAGCCAGAACAAGTTCGCGCCGGTTGTATCCTCGAGGAAAGCACGAATTTGTTGGAGGACAGTTACTCGAGTTCCTTCAAGGCACTCGGAACGTTGGGCAGATTGCGCGGATTGATATAAGTGGTTGGCGTTTTCTGCCTTCTTGGAAATGATTTGTTTGATCTGAAGTGATTGCTTTCAGATGTTGTCTCTCGTTTGACCTAGATGGTGGTCACGGACCTGGTTCTGTTCCCGCAATTCATCCACTCCGCGCTTGACTTGAATGATAGTTTCCACCGACTTGATCGTCCCTACTGACTATATGATAGCTTTCTCAAGAATATAGGAAAACCCGTCTGTTCGGACGCACCAAGAACTGTGCTACAGCCTCGTCAATGGCCTTGGACATGTTCGCTACATCTCCTTGATCGTCATCGCGACGGATAAACCGGCGGAACCACCCATGGGATATCTTCACACGGCAGTTTGTGACGTTGATCTCGAATATCCTATTACAAGCCTCAGCCGCTGAAACAAAACCACACGGCGGCATACTCACTTTGCAAGTCGATCCAGCTCGATAACCAACTCTTTGGGCATGTCCTTCAAATCCACCTGTTCGACGGGTATCAATATGGATGTCGTCAACGATTCGATTCGATTTTGGAGCCTCTTCGCGGCGTCCGAGTTCTGAGCGGTTTGCTGTCAAAATCATGAGCGCTTAGTACACTCTAATTGCATTTCGGAAATCAACATACGTCGACCGCCTGGATTAACGCAAGGAGAGATTGCAGGGCAAGCTTCAGAGCTGGAACGGGTACGAGTGTCGCAATTCCATCAGCCTGTTTGAGTGCTTCTACCAGCCCGGAAGACGCTGCCTTTCCCGCGTCCTGAACAACAGGTTTCTGGAAGAATTTCTTGAGGCGGTTCTTTTTATCCATGAATTACAGTGGCGGTTTGAGGGAGCGATGGTTGGAGTCGAGTTGTGAATCAGAGGTAGAGTTCCAGCTGTACCAGCCCTGTATACAGGCTGGTCCTAACGGAAACAAGAGCACGTGCCGCGCGCCGCCTACAGTAATCCGAGGAGCTCTGTCCAGTTACATGGTACACGTCAGGAAGTACATCGTTCTCGGACAACTCATAATTCTTCGGAACCCCACCAGAACCCTTAATCTACTCCTTGCCGAGAAGGCTGCTCCCTATGATACCATTCGCCAATCACCATCCATTTACCATCCACCTATGTCACGGTCGAGTGATGCCATGATGACGTACATGCATTCCTCGCTCTACAACTACAATAGTCACTTTGAATCTTGACAACGTAACTTCTAACTTTTACGATGAGTGAGCCTCTGCAAAAAGGACAAGACGTTTCGTGCGCCTCCTACTTTCATTGTGCTTTTCCAGATTTAATCGTGCCTCATCCAGATGGAAGTGGGGAAGCAGCAACATTGCCGGGACCGTCGACGAGGTTGTCATCGAGGGTCAAGCCCAGGTTGAAAGTAACAAGGTGCGCAACTTCCTTCTGAGGGGCTTGTATACGTAGGCGGTTCAAATGCCAATGTGTGCCTCTTTGATTAGGGAAACACGATTACACGCAACGCTCGCGAGGGAGATCCGGCAGTGAAGATCGCACGCAAAGGGGTACGTCTGTATCAGAGCTCCATTCTTTGAAAGACTTGATAAGATATCAGAATGACGTTGTTAAACTCGCTCACGAGCTGAACGAAGTAAAGTCAGGGGAACTAGAGGGATGACGAGGCAATCACCGTCACCGTTTGCCGAGATTGTGTCTTGTTTAGAATACAAAGGCCAGTGCAAAGAACGACATGAAGCTTTTTCTGCATCAGGGTTAGGGTTCTGCATTCACTCTTCCGGTCAGATACTAGTGCTAGTGCTTTACGACTTCCGCTTGGGTGCGGAATGGCCACCAGGCATAGTATATGGAATGTGGAGATTGAATATTGAATGGCTACATCCACCTGTCAAGAGCACGCATCGCAACGCAGGTAATAATGCTGCCCGGATCCCTTACGGGCAGGGCACCTTGCACACTGTGGCCGCAATCAACGCCTTTAGGTGGCCCAACAAATAAAGTGGGATCGACGATCCGAGTGTGTGTGGAGCGGAAATCTGCCTCGTCCATGGCTAGTTATCCGTGTTGATGCCAAGATTTTTTCTGCTCGTACCGCAATGTACAGCCACTGAACGTGTTCTACTTCTGTCTGTAGGGATTGAAACTCAGGTAAACGCCTTTGATGTCATGCAGTGCACACGGTACAGAGTGGTTAGATGGCGTGCCTCGCGAGCTCATTCAAGTTCTACAAACAAATCTATCATATAGAAGCATGGTCACGATATTATTTTTTTCTTAGTTATTACTGGCCCGGCCACGGGTTCACGGACTACGGACCACAAGGAACCTGGGAGTGTCGCTCCTTCGATCCATCATAATCGGATCCTAGGTGCCAGTGGGTAACCGATAGTACGGTCCTGTCCACACAGACCAATACGGTAGGCGCGGCCGGCAAAACAAAAAAGGGACATAGCGGCGCTCGAGTTGCTCACTGCCGAGCTCGGAACATCGATTGCGTGCCAGTGGCAGTGGCACCGGAACTCCTTAGTGTTATTAGCCCGGGACTGTTCATTTACGTCACCTGCCCAGCCACCAGTGCGGGACTGCAGAAACCGCCATAAAGACATTTTCGAGTACTAGGCAGCAAAATATCTCTTTGACGGCACGTCAGGCCTGCGTCAGGTGGCATGACCGCGGACGTGGATTTTTCACCCAACGGATGGCGCACATGGGTTGCATGGTCCCGGGTACTGTACTCATTCGTCATTGCCACTGCGGGACCACATTTCCGCTACCGGTGCCCCATGATCCTAACAGCCACATTACTTGCGCCTCACAACGTTTTCCCGACACACACGCTGTAAACTGCATCTGTCGTGGATGAGCTTGAAGACAGCATGTTGCCCACCATCACATCGTCGTGGATCACCTTATTGGAATACCTATGCTGGCTGAGCTGGTCCCAAGCTCTGGTATTGTCCTCATGGCGATAGCGTGTCAAGGTCGTCGCTCTTCTTGAAAAGCCTCCGAGAAATACTGCACAATTTCTCCCAGAATTTCCCCTAGTCTAAGCATGTCGCCTGCACAATCCCCATCGTGCGCCAGTACCCCCCGAACCTACTCGTATGGAGGTCTGTACAGGTCTGGGTTTCTACACGTCAATACATTCCGCTCTCGTGTTGACGAAGAGAGCTCCGTGACGAGAAAAAGGGTAGAGGATGTTACAAAGCACAAACTCCCTACCTATCAAGCTGCGGCAGTTGTGGTACGTTCGTCTCGGGCTCTACTTGTATGACAATGTCTTGACATTAATTATTATCGTCATAGTCTACAGTCCTTTCCGGAGTGGAGTCACAACTCCTTGTCTTCTTCAAGTCATCCCCCAACTCTGCGCAGCAACCAACACCTGTCATCCTCGAATGTCTCCTCCTGCTCACCTACGTGGCTCTTATCTTCAGCATGAGCGCCACCATCAGCTCGCTGGTACTCACCGAGAATTTCGGAAATATCCCAATGCTTGTGGCGCGCTTTCGGGAGAACATCACCACTCCAAGATTCGAAACTGCCTCCTTTGAAGCAAGACTAAGCGACGACATCACTCCACGGCGGTGGAGATGGATAGAATGGCACTGTACGCACCATACGCTACATCTTTACGAAGATCGCTGACTTGGTCACCAGGGTTGTTCACATTATTAGTGTCCATGTTATGTCTCCCGGCACAGATCCTCTTGTATATTTGGTTGCAAGAAGGAGGTGGTATCCGCGCCGCAGTCTCTGTCACCAGTGTATTTGCAATGCTTCCATTGCTGCATTTCATTCCTATTACCTGGGATTTCCCCCAAGACAAAAGGAAACATGAATCCACTCTTCTACCCGTTTCGTATGCTGGCCGTTGGGCAAGTAGTGTTCTGCCGGTTTCTTTTCCCCAGGTATCCCACCTCGCGCCTCCTGCATCTCAGCTCAGTTGTTAATAAACCCTCCTATTTACTGCTTCCCCCAGGTATCGCAGTAGTTTCGTTGCATTCCGATATATAGAAGCATTACATACTTTACTTCTACGACATGACTGTTCGCTTATTTTCTATGTAGTGGCATTCTCGGAATGTTTTTTACTCAATACGTCGTGTAGCACTTTCTTTTCTCAGATACTGTATCATACTTCTATAATCTTCAGTCAGCCAGGTCCCTCTAGAGAGCTGATCGGGGAGGCGGGTCAAGTTGATAGGTGGAAGGAAGGATGACGATAAGAGGCGAATTGCGAAGGGACCTTTGGAGTACGACTCTGTACGAGGATGAAGGAGGCCCGAGTCCATGAGAATAAACGGGGCTTGGGACTAGGATACGGGATCACCTGGTCAGCGCACAGCCTCGTAAACGCCGCGAGTCGCATGGTCATCACCAATGTAGACAGCGATACACCTTCTAATTATAGGGTCAATGAGTTACACAGCCCCAACCGAAGGAGATTGCGTCAAATAGATCTCCCCCCTTCAGCTTCAGCGCCCAAAAAGCTGCTCGTGTACACAATGTACCGAAGACATGCCAACAGCATGCTTGTCGTACTCGTCACCTCTCTTGGCATCGCGTCTATAATCTTGACCCACACTCTGTTCGCATTCGTTGAGAATATCCAATTTGAAACCGACGTCATGAAGAAGAAATACAGTCAGTTCCCCTTGATACCTTCCTCAGATCCGCCGAGGTTGACACGCATGAAGGCCTGATAGGTGACGATTGGCCGCCATTTTTCCCCTTGACTCTGGAGGGGGAGGTCAAAATGGTGGTGGAGGAGAGCGTGCACTATGCGGTAGGCGCTCCCGGGGCAGAGGACGAGTGGTGGTACGAAAGAGGGTTCGGGTTCGACGGCGCGGGACGCATTGGCGCCAACAACCGGACGTTTGCGGTGTCGCTCTACCACCAAGAGCATTGTCTGCTCTACTTGCACAAGCAGCTCACGAACCGCACCAACAAGCACCGATTCCCGCACCACCAGCACTGCCTGAATTACCTCCGTCAGCAGGCGCTGTGTCACCCTGACCTGACGCTCGAGCCAGGAGACTTCGCTCAGCGCGACTTTGAGGCGGATCGCGTTGGGCAGACGCACACGTGTCGCGATTTCGACACGGCTTGGGACTACAACGCGAGGAACTGGCTGGATTGGTATCATTTCCTGAAGGAGAGCCGGCTATCCAGTAAGTCCCTTTACGTGGCATCATGGGGCGACCTCTGAAGATCTGAGTCACGGTTGTACCAGCGACACCCAGCCTCGACTTTGACTGAACCACGATGGCGGTGTTTAGCGAAGTTTCAATTTGTACGACTCGTGTGAACGATCTTCAGCGAATTTATTGGGACCGATCTGGGTATATCATCACTACATCCAGTAACACGACGCACAATATGCGCAATGCATCGCCTTCCCGCTGATGATGATATTGATTCGTTGATGCCCTGACCTCATATGTCTGTTTCATTCCGGCATCACGCGCAGATTCATGCACCATTCACACGTACTCACGGCGGATTTCCCCCGACGATTATATCGCTCAACATGCGCGCTCTAGTTCCGCACGGGTCTACATAGTGACCTTGGCCAGCCCGTTTGATGCTCCCCTCTACAAGTTTGTTCGTTGTATAATCCCCTCTCCTCTCCCTTCCCTCTTCTCATGTGGCGCCGTAGCTACCAACCCCTACCCCAGGATAAGTCAGAAGAAGATCTCAATGATGCAGAGCGCCGGGGCCCCAGTACGTCTCTATTCTATTTGCTCTCCGCCCGTATGGCACGCCTTCCTATCCTGATTGTACCCGCCCAGTCGTCCCAGGCAACAAGTCCAAAATGCTTTTATATTTCGGATTCGTCATCATTGCAGTCTGCACGGTGCTCGACAGCGTCCTCCTTCTTTCCTTAGGCTACCGCTACGCCCGGTCCGCCTGGTACCCTGCTGACCCCGCGAAGCTGGAAACCCCGAGCACTTACATCAATTTCGACTTGCTGTACCGCAACGGGACCAAAACGAATCACCGGTTCCCTCCGATCCACGGCCTACCACGTGCGCTCGCACAAGTATCCGCCGCAGAACCCGACAAGGTCTATCCGCAGTGGCCGGTGTCGTTCATGGCGGCTTACGGCACCGTTCCGTACAACGATCGTCGTCTGCTCGTCGAGCCCGAGGTGGGGTCGCGCGTGCGCGTTCTATAGAGTCCCACTAACACGTAAAGAGCAGATCTCAACTTTTGTCCAGTTCCGCGCGTTGGATTACGGGATGGAGAACTGCAGCCTCGCGCTGCGTATCCCGGAGTACGGGTCGGACGCGATGGAGATCGCGCGCGTCGGATCAATGATCGACGTGTGGTCCCTCGCGGTGGACTCCAAAGTCGACTTGCAGACGCTCTCGTACAGGACCCTCCCGCGGCGCGTTGACAAAGTCGGCTCGTTTACGCCGAGGTACAATACGACGGAGCAGCTGCCGAGCTTCGCTTGCGAGTCGGGGACGTATCACGCGTTCCTGCTGGCCTGTCCGCAGGGCGCGCGCAAGGAGGATTGCTGGGTCGACGTGACGAGCATAAAGGAGAAGCCGATTGGTGCGTGTATGATCTCACCCTGCCTATACGCGGCCTCACGGCTACTACGCCAGGACTCTACTTGGTGCAACGCCAGACCATCTGACGCTACGGAAGGATAAGGGAGATCTTCTCAGATCCGGCTCAAAGATATATTAGTTAATTTTGTGCCCAATTGGCGGAGATAGTCGTGACACTAAAAATATCAATCTAGATGCATGGTCCGTGGATCATCCCCGCGGCCCGCGCGCATATTTACGATTGCGCCCGAGAACGAGCTCATGCAGTGTCCATAAAAGAAACTGCTGCGGACGAGCAGCTGCTGCTCGACGAGTGCCATCAAATCCGTGATCATCAGCGGCCAGCCAAATTGACGACGGTCCTCCATCGTTAGGAGGTCGGACATGAAGACTGCGCCGCCATCGGCGATCGTGCGCAGTGCGTCCGGATTGCGTTCGTCCGTCGCGATGAAAAAGGGGTCCCCGGCCTGCGGCGGCGGTAACATGGCCTGCTCCGGATCGGGCTTGGACCCCCCCTCGATATCACTCTGAAGGTTGGCAAGGACTGTGCGGCCTACCCCCAAGCGTTCCTTCACGTGCCGGACGTGACCCTCAGGTGTCATTCTCAACCCCCACCCCATTCGTACGACTGAGTGTCAAAGCGTCAGCGTTGCTCTGCTTGGGGAAGTGCGGGTGTGTGCCAGTGGTACTTACAGTCTCCGCGTCGCATGTGCGCTCCCATCCACATACGGCCCCCGGTACGTTGACGCATACGAGAGGACAGAACCTCGGCAAGCTCGAATACCTTCTGTTGCTGGATGAGTGAATGTACCACCGTGTCTACATATCTACGGCGCCCCAGCTCCTCTGTGAAACGCATGGCACCCTGAAAATTCGTTTGGATTCACCACATAGTGACAAAATGGCTACGGCTACTTACGGGCTTGGTATTGACATGAGTCTCTCCAGCAAGCACGACAACGTCGGCGTCCACATCATGATAGTCATCTTTGAAGCCTCGGATTGACGAGCGTGGAGCGACTTGTCTGAGATCACCAACAACGATCTTAGCAAGGTCCATTCCAGAACTTGAGGGGGGGGATCAGCGTCATAATCACGAACAAAGTGGAACAATGGGACTGACACAGCCGGGAATGTGTACAAAACTTCCCAGCCATGTGTGTTTAGCACCTCACTGACGACGTCGTCGTTGTCAAGATTTACATCCCCGATCAGATGGGAATTCTTCAGGGCGTATTTGGCGATGTCCCAGTTCATCGGGAAACCAACCCTATCCGCAGTTTCAGCTAGATTAATAGAAAGTTCTGTGGGTTCCAGGGGAGGCCAGTGTTCGGCACTACCGTCGTAGTTGTCTGGTCCGGGGTGGCGTTCCAATCCCCCTCTCTTCTTCATCTCCTCAGGAATGTAGTCGACGCGGACTGTGCCTGTGGGGGCATACCAGTGGTTCTCGATGACGAACAGCGACGGCGTTTTTGTCTTGTTCGTCTCGAAGACGTTGGGGTGAGTATGATACGACTGGCGGGGCCATAGCCCACTGCTAGATTCGCTTTCGGGATCTTGACCGTGGAGGCGCAGGTATTCCGAGGCGGTGATGACCGGTTGCTGCCTGCGGAGATGTGTAATATTCACGACAACCGAGATAGGGATGCGGAATCCCATCTGCTTCTCGATCGGCATTTCGCGCCACTCGTCCGATCCTATAGCGTCGCCCTTATTGACCATTGTTGCGTAGTTCGCGCAAACAGTGCTGCAGACGAGAAAAGATATGAGAACCTTGACGCGAGGTAGGAAACGCAGCGCATACATGTCGTACTCGCACGCGCGTGTGTAGATGAACGAAGGTAAAACCAAGGTGCGATTCAGTAGCTCTGCCTGCAGGAGAGCAGTCTCGTAGATGTACCGTACCTGTCAAACGATCATTTATAGCTGATGTTTGATGCCGATAGACCTACTGACGTTGTTCCAACCGAGACCCAGGCTATAGTCGCGAGAAAAAAAACCCCGGGTGGGAGCTACGATGTCTCTGATCTGCTCGAGAGTCAGGACATCGGGGGGAGAGGGGGCGAATTTCGGATCAACAAGAAGCGGGTCTGCGAGCTCTAAGTGATCTGGATCGAAATGTGAAGGGGGGTTCAAGGCAGGGAGGCGCCACGATGAAGGGCCATAAGCAGAGAAGAATGCCACATAGACTAGACCGGTGAGAAAGAATCCGGTGGAGAAAAATCCGAGTTTTAGCGCTCTATTGGGACGAAGGACTAACCGCCAGCGGTTGGGTTGACAAGCAGCGTGTGACTCGGGGCGAGAAAAGGGTAAAAGATCGGGGGGCATGGTGGTTATGGCTGTGGGTGAAGAAGTGTGTGCGTGTACGATGTAAGAAAAGACTCGCCTTTGAGCGTAGTTAGGTATCATGGCTCCGGGTGTGGCCCATGGGGACTCAACCTGAGCGACAATCGCCGCGGATGGACGTTATGGGCTCAACCGAATTTGTGGCGAACTCCAAAGAATACAAGAGACTCATTGAAACCTCCTTCGAACGTAGTCAGGCTGACTCATGCCAGTGCATTAGGGCTCATTGACCCTGCAAGGAGGACAGCGAGGCCTGAGAGGTGTGCGAGGGCTCAGCGTAGGTCAACGTTACGGGTTGGGACGAGGCCCGGGATGGCTCCGCAGACACAGGCTGCCACTTTCGGCTATAACCGAAAATGGCGTAGGATCTGGAGCGGTAGCGCGCCTCGCGAGTTCATGCTAAAAACAAGGCTAAAAACGAATTTATCATAGAAATATATATATCTTGGTTATAACGGGCCCGGCAACAGGTTCACTACGGACGACAAGAGACTCGAGAGCTTGCTCGAGAGTCGGTACCTTCGAGTCTGGACCCCGGGTCCGCACAGATTAGTACGGTCACGGTAGACGAGACCGGCAAAACCAAAAACGGACCGTGACTGACATGACAGCGCTCACTGCCGAGCTCGTTCGGAACATCGATTGCGGGCACCAAGGCGGGCACCGGAACTCAGGTGATATGATTATCCTGGACACCGGTGTATCGACCAGAAACGACCATAAAGACATCTTCGGGTCCTAGGCAATACTATAGCAAAACATCTCATTGGCGGCACGTCAGGCAGCACGACCGCAGCCGTGGATTTTTTACCCCACAGATGGTGCTGTAGGCTTCATGATCCTGGGTTCTGTTCTCGTTCGTCATGACGGGACCACATTTCCGCTGCGGTGCCCCCTGATCCTAACAGCCACATTACTTGCGCCTCACAGCGTTTTCCCAACACACTCACTGTGAACCGCATCTGTCGTAGATGAGCTTTGTTACCCACCACCTCGTCGTGGATCACCGCATTGGAATGCCATGCTGTCCGAGCTGGTCCCAAGCTCTGGTATTGTCCTCATGGTCACAGTGTGTCGAGGTTGTCGCTCTTCTTGAAAAACCTCTGAAACATACTGCACAATTTTCCTCAGTCTAAGCATGTCCCCCGCACAATCCCCATCATGCATCAAAAACCCCTGAATCTACTCATATGGAGGTCTGTATAAATCTGGGTTTCTCCACATCAATACTTTGCGCTCTCGTGTCGACGAAGAGAGCACCGTAACAAGAACTAGGGTAGAGGATGTTACAAAGCACAAACTCCCTACCTATCAAGCTGCGGCAGGTGGTACGGTACATAAGCTCCTTCGGTTGCTAAGCTCTGTTTATATCTACTGAGTCAAGTACTGGGTGTCATGTAACATCACTATTGCTTCGAGAACTTTGGACGGCCCTAGGATGAATGTACACGCGTTTAGGGTGGGTGACTGACCATGAACTTAGTGCAATCAGCCTGCGGATGGTAAACGCTTTGCTGACATTACGGTGGTGCTCTTTCTTCCACCGTACTGCCATCACCCAATTGTGCTATTGTATATCTTCCCAAGGTACTGAAAGAGCCTTCGCACAATGTCTTGAGTTTATTTCCCAACAGCTGCTTGGTCGACGGTTTCACTTTCCCTGTGGATAACGTCATGATGCAACTGCGGGATGATGTGACCACCGAAGACAGTGCGGAGTGACCTAGGCGCCTGACCCAGATAGTCACACGTACTCAAAACTCCGAGAACCTCCTCTACGACTCTTGGCAACTCTGATATGGCATATACCCAAGACATGGAGCACCACCAAACGACACTGAATTCGTGCGTCTCAGGCCACTTGATCCGTACTTCTCCCGTCATTGATCCACTATTCCAGTCCAGGTCCTCTTGGATCGGAACAATCTGGAATACAGTGCGTCAATCCTCACTTTACTTTGTAGTGATGTTAAGTGCAGGTCCGTCTTTGGACAGTACTCAGATCGCCGATCCGCAGGGAGGCCAACCCCAGCTAATATGTGTTGAGGTGACCGGTATGTACTTAAATCCTGACTCGTTCGTGTATGGGTAGATGTTTAATCTCCTTGTTAGTCCTCCGAGCACACAATGTTCCCGAAATCAAGAATCGGTTTGGAGGAAAAACGCGATTCTATGTCACTATAGCTCATAAGACGACAAAGAAGACGGAAGGTGTTCAGATAGAGGGACAGACGGTTCAATGGAACCAGAGACTCGATGCCTTCAAGTTGTAGTGAATCCGTTTTCTGATCCTATCTCCGCTGAGGGCCCTTCCAGTTTTTTACAAACCCCGCCTTCGCGTCTTACATTGTGTCTTTATGCAAAGTCGTTGGCGAGCCGCGATATCCTTATTGGAAAGTATGAGATACCTGTTGAACCTCGGATTGGTTCGTCTTCTATTTGAAACTCTAATCATTTGACTGGCTAGACATCTCGTTTGTAGATGTCCCTTTTGTTCTCAGCAATGGTGATGGACAAGCTGGACAGTCGACGCAGGCTGTTACACTCTACTTAACAATCTCAGTGTCAATGAACGAGGCCCATTTCGCCTTGCCCACAGATCTCGTGGTAACCCAAGTAAGTTACATAGACCAGTCTCCTGCTGAGAAAGCACTAAGCATATGGCCCAGGCGCCCTTGAACCCGTGCTTGTGCATCTTAAATGCTTGTATTTTATGTCTTTCTGTCCTCGGTGGGCGACCCTAGCTTGTTCTGAGTGTACCTTCAAATGGGCTGTAGCTCCTATATGTGTATGCGAGATGAGTCACCGCCCATACCCAATGTACAGCTTATTTTTGCGTCTCGAACTCGGTGAAGTCGCCAGCGAAATTGTACCACGTATTCGGGATGGGGCCGCACATCCCACGAATAAGTTTACCGCGATTTAGGATGGGCTGGTGCGTTCGATTCCCATTCGATGCTGAGGTACAGGCTCTTGTGGTCGCGCTCCCAGCTCAAGCTTTGGCTCTGGTAGGCTACAAGTAGTTGTCACGTGAAACACCCGAGTCGTTCTAGCCGTCTACACTCTCTGTGTTGCACATACACTCGAAGAGTGCGAGCGTAGCGGGGGTTCACGTCGAGGCTCAAACTTATTGGACGACAGGGGCAGATCAGTGGGAACGGCCTCATGCGAGTGGTACGACTTGCCAGGGACCGACTCCCAAAGCGGGGTATGGGCCGGCAGCTCACGGCAGGCTACCTCAGAATGGCCTGAGATGGGTCTCCCACGCTGTCGCATCATGTCATTTGTCAATTGCGAATCGCAGATTTCCCATGCGCCAGTCCGCACTCCCGTCGTTCTCGTCATTTTACTTTCAAAATCACCTTGCTTGTGAGGGCTGTTGTCAGGTCGAAATTTCTGCCGATTGTTAACATGTGAACCTAGTTATCCTAACGATCGAAACGTTTGCACCGACACCGAATGACGAATGAGCGGGACAGAGATGATGCGTTGCTTTCCAATCGAATCAGAGGTGGCGTACTTCTTGGCTTACTGTACTGTACTTACAAACCCACTGGACTGACATATTATCGGAGACAATCGATCGATTACGACGACGACGAACGGAATCGTTCTCATGGCTGAGCTCGAGGTTATAAATGCGGTCAAAGAAGCCCTTCCAACGATAACACATTACCCTACCGCTACAACTCCTCTCACAACCTCATCCCTACTTCAGTCATGTCGTCTGCTCTTTTCCAGCCCCTCCGCGTCGGGACTACCGACCTTCAGCACCGCGTCGTGATGGCTCCCTTGACACGCTACCGTGCGAACAAGGACCACGTCCACGGTGAACTTGCCAAGACGTACTACGCGCAGCGTTCCAGCGTACCGGGAACGCTCATCATATCAGAGGCCACTTTTATCGCCCCTCAAGCAGCGGGATATGCGAACGTACCGGGTATCTGGAACGACGCGCAAATTGCTGGATGGAAAAAGGTTTGTGTTTCCCCACGTCCTCCGACTACTGTGTGCACTGAATTCACCGCATAAAGACTACGGACGCTGTCCACGCCAACGGCTCCTACATTTTCCTTCAACTTTGGGCCCTTGGACGTACTGCCGATCCTGCCATCCTCGAGCAGGAAGGTGGATTCGATGTCGTCGCCCCTAGCCCTATTTCCCTCGGAGAGGGAGTTGTTCCACGCGAACTTACGACCGCGGAGATCAAAGAATATGCCCAGCTGTACTCGAAGGCAGCAAGCAACGCCATCGAGGCGGGGTTCGACGGCGTGGAGATACACGGAGCCAACGGCTACATTCTAGACCAGTTTTTGCAGACGGTGACAAATCAACGGACGGACGAGTATGGAGGGTCTGTAGACAACCGTGTGCGCTTCCCTCTCGAGGTGATCAACGCAGTTGTGGAGGCTGTTGGTGCAGAAAGGACAGCCATCCGCATCAGCCCATGGTCCAAATTTCAGAGTGAGGAATACCCACCTCGTCGTTCTTACCGAGCTTCTAATGCGGATTTTTTAGGCATGGGTATGAAGGATCCGCTCCCTACTTTCACCACCTTCATTGAACGCATCCGTGATGCGCACTCGAACCTCGCATACATTCACGCCGTTGAGCCACGTGTTGATGGCGTCAACGATGAAGCCGTCACGGATGAAAACCGTGCTCAATCAAACGAGGAATTGCGGAAAATCTGGGGCGATCGCCCTTATATTGCGGCAGGCGGCATGGACGGTGCTGCTGCAATCAACACGGTGGAGAAGCACGGAGGTTTGGTCGCATTTGGTCGTCACTTCATTTCGAACGTGAGTCGCATTTTTGACAGTTCGTGAACCATTTCTCAGACCACATCATAGCCCGATCTTCCTTTGCGCCTGAAAAAAGGACTTTCTCTGACGCAATATGACCGCGATACCTTCTACGCTAAGGAAACTGCGGCTGGATATATTGATTATCCGTTCGCCAACAATGTTGTCGCTCTGCAGGCATAGCGATGTGGATGGCTGGGTGAAAGCCTGAGAGTGACTTGGACACATAGAAACGGATTACGCTGTACTTTATAATATAATGCACAAGTTAATTGTGGTTGTAGTTGAAGGTAATCTGGATGTCGCAGCTAGTGCTCGCCATAGAAGGAAGTGGTAACGATATGATGGAACTCACCAGGCTGCTTACCAGTGTACGCCTGTCCGTGGCTCTAAACCACAACGGTTGAAAACCCCTTTTTTCTGCCATTAGTCGAGGTAGCGTAGTACTTGTACTACGGACGCTGTTTGTGTTGGTACATGACTGGCTGCGCACAGGCAGAACCAAGAAAGATCCGGCCGGATCCGGGACCTCCCCGAAATGCCCCACACACTTCTCACGCACAACATCGGCTTCAAATCACCTTATGTTCTCGTGTGCTGACTATATGCATATTCGCTTCATAAATAGTTTTCAACCAACCGACCTTTTATTTACGGGGCCAGAAATCTTCTGAATGGAGTCAACACACGTGACAGAGCCAGAGGTACAAGTGAGTGAGGCAATGATGACCCGTACCGTGCAACGCATTGGCGCAGGCACGCAAGCCACGTTCAGAATGTTTCGTTGGGAGCGAGGTTGGGGGGCTTCCACCCTTGCTTCCGCCACCCCCGGCCCACTGCGGTTCCCGCCTCTGACTATCATAGCTGAATCGTCGCCGTCAGTGGCCGCATGCTCGATCGCTTCCACCACCTTTCCGACCTTGCAGGACTGTTGCTGAGGATGACCTCCGACCCTCCTTGTAAGGTGTCGTCGAGAGGCCGACCTAGGGTGTCCATCTCATGTCGTTCGGTGCGGGGCTCCAACCACAGGTCAATATCAAAGTCACGCTGTTCGTTGCGCGCTTCCTTGGGCTGTCGTGCGTCTTGCTGGTAGTGCTAGCAAGTGATCAGATGAACGCATGATCAGAGCCGATTGAGCTCTCACTGAGTCTCACAGTTTACTACTGCGCCTACGACTCGGAACGTCTTGCCCGGAGATGCGCCGAGGTTGCGCCAAGCCAATTCTAGGATTCTGGCCGTGACTATCGCTTCTCCATACACCCATCAAGACAAACCCTAACTGTAAATTAGGCCAATTTCGGTCCGTTGTACAGCCTGATGCCCGCGAGTTGCCACATTCAAGACCTCCTATCCGTTTGTGACCGCCCACTCTTCAAATCTTCGTTCTCCTGGCGACGGGCCAGCGTCTAAGGGCGACCACGTCCTATAGTGGAGATCGAAGTCGCCTACGACTAGCGTAGGTGTGATTCCTTCAATGTTGATGTTGAGCGAGCCTCAAGCACTGACGGGTCACCCACATCGTTGTTGGAGTTGATGATCCATGCACAAGTCAACGACTCTTAATTCACTGGCAGGCTACTATTACTGTGGCCTCCATGCATGTCCTCAGCACCGGGGGTGGTCAGCTCGTTTCCCAGAGGTCCTTCGTTCTGATGCTGTTCTTTCTGATGCTGCAAGTCTGTAATTGCATGCTTGGCGCTCTCTGATCTGTTCACCCCGCCGATGTCCCGAACCAGGTCTCCTAAATTAAAAGAACTCATTCAGTCAAAAATTTCACTACCTCCTTTGGGTCTCTCGGGCTTGTACTTTCTCGAATGTGTATTACCACGAGCGGGTCTTGTCCGTCAACACTCGAAAGAGAGTGCCTCTCAAACGCAGCTGAGCCTATAAAAAAGGCAACGTTTCGCTCTTACCTTGTAAGCGCTAATCTTTTCCATCAGATATACCTTTGACGCTTCGGTATCACGATCAGCTGACTGGGGTAGCATGGGATATCAAGAGCGTTCATGATGTCAAGCATTCTTGGATCGCCAGTACGCGGTCAAACCCTCGACGACAAACGCAGCTTTCTGCCGCGCACTGGCAAGCTGTTGTGTCTGAATAATTGGGATCCTCATGGAGCTGCTTCAGAGCTGCGCAACTTGTACTCCAGTATGATGGAAATTCCCGTAATGGCGGGGTATGTCATCGTGACTCGCTCGGTAATTTTGAGCTAACGCCCGACTCGATGGATAACCGGATAACCCAGTAGGCAATCCGACGAAGCTCTCCCCGCCACCAGCTAATGTCACGCTCTGGGTTATCTTAAGTCTAGCCAGATGATCACACTCGCTTCTTGCAACCGATGTAGAGATAGCGGGTCGTCGAGTCAAACCCCCAATCGTGCCTTGCAAACTCGTACGATATCACGACACCAACGCATAGAATTCGAATGTCGGGCCAAGACCTGTACTTGATTTATCGCCCCTCTTTGACCTTTGTAGTCTAACGGACACGACTCGTGCATAAAGCACCCGACGGACCCGGATCAACTTGAAGGTACGAAGTTGAGAGTCCTGACCAAGTTGAGATCCCCAACAGTGATGGTCCCGTCATGATGCATGAAGCTTCAATGAGGTTTCCGACTCTTCCTATCCTTCAGTACACCACGCATCCATAACCTGTCACTACGATAAGCGGCGACACTTTGCTTACGATAACTCATTCGACGGTTACTTTACGCAACAGATCCTAGCGCGTGCGGGGCAGGGCAATACAAAGGCCGTACTGTTTTATTTACTTTGTCCCTAGATTAAGTTGTTTGTGACACCGATTTACCGGAAATACCCTAAATGTGTTGTGCTAACTACTGAGAAGGGGCCCTAAGAAATAATCCGGAAGAGTATGAACACGGCCAAAAGTCCTGTGGGCTATGTCGACATAAAATCTACAGTGCAAAAGCCATGATTGACGCGGACAATTCGAAATTATACTTGAACAGACGTTGCCCAGCGAATTGGAATTTGCAAGTTCCAAAGGTCGTTTGCCACGCCCCCATCTTTACCTTTGCTGGCGTTTATCTGCGCAGGGAGTGGCGACCCGGCTGCCAACCACCGCCGATGCCAGTCTAGTTGACACATCAACGTTTCGTAATACATCCGAACAAAACGGAAAGTACTGACCTTCCAAGCCCGGGAACTCGTCTCTGTAGAAGTCCAGAAGATGTCTTACAGTAGCGTGCACTGCGTCGGTCCGAGAGTTTTCAGCAGGCTCAGAGTCACCCGAGATTCTTTTAGCAAGGGTCGTTGGGTTGGAAACATCTTCCACAGGAAATCGTTGGCTATCGAAGGTAAAGGTACCTATTAGATGATCAGTTGACCAAACTGAGGCGATTTAGACAGTCAACAGAGGCGTACGAGGCTTCCACATCTGAAGGTCGATACAGTGCCGATAGAGTTCTGCGCAGCCAAATTGCTCCCGCGTAGGGGTAATCGCCCCATTCACGATGTCCAGTCTCCGTTCGCACACCTTCTCCGAGGCATTCTTGAAGTTGATTATGAACGGTTTCGTGTTCGTGACAAGAGCGTCGAACGTTCCGGGCCCACCGTGAACCACGCCGGCGTCGTGAACACTTTTAATCGCGTTGATAACATTTAATCTGAAGCGACAAAGCTGTGAGTCATTGCACTGCTGGACCGCGGACGAGAAGGCGCACCTCAGAGCAAGTGGTACGTCGCCTTGCGTGTCGTAAATGGTGCGGATGGGCCTGCCGCTGTACTCGAGGACTAAGCAGCCGAAGGTTTGGTCCTCGGACGGGCTGAAAAAATATCCAAAGCACTTGGGGATGCACTCTCCCTGCAATTTGTGGAGTTTCTGGTAGAAAGAGAGCTCCTTCTTGAGCGTGTTGACGGTGTCAGTGGAAGTCCCTAGCTTTGCAACCACGTCGAACGTGCCCCGGGAAGAGGAGAGGGTGCCACGCATGATGGACTGGCCTCTGAGCCAAGATGTTTCCTTGAGTGTGAACGAAGGACCTGTCGCTTTGTGCGTTTCGTAGGCCCGAAGTGTGCGATGCTCATAGTTGCGTGGACGCACTGCAGATGGAGGCATCGTCAAGATCAGGATAGACATTATCGCGGAATTGTGGATTGGATGGTCAGGATTGTGAGGATAGGTTGGTTTTATAGTATGTGTACACCTCATTTCGTTATTATTCAAGCTCCCGGAAGACGGGGAACTGAGGTCTTAACGTTGAATGGCAGTTCGGGACAAGCGCACAGGGTCTAGACACTAATTTTACCAGAGGCCATTTTTAGGGACAATAAGTTCACAGTAGTGCGTGCGGGTGGGATTGGTCATGATGTATACATCACGCACGATGAGCTGCGTATAGTTAGAGGCAACACACTGCCGCATAGCAATTTGAACGAACTCTGGTGCCGATCTGTAACTGACCGACCGTGCTTTGAGTCTAAAGCTTGTCAAGACAGGGCACATGAGATAGATCAGGACTTGTTGGTGTCGCCAGCACGTCACCATCACTGGCTGAGGAGATAACAAGGCGCTGCCTGCTGCACCGAGAAGCCCAGACGAGAGTCGGCCGAGTACGGAGATTGTGTAGAAGCTGCAAGGGAAGCTGCCAGTGCATAACTCAACGTGCCCGAATTCCGGGTATTGGATGCCTCAGGCGGTGCCTTTCTGTTAGTGTTAGGGACTGAACTGGGACTCGGGAAACTCGGATATCTTATGATCTTATACCCGTTTCATAACTCTGGGCGAAAAAAAAGGTGTCGGGAATTTACGGCGGGAGAAAACAAGGGAGAAATATGTTACCATGTTCCTGCGCAACAGAGTTAAGTTACAGACCAGTCGTAGCGAAAACCACCACATTTATGTATTTATTTATTTTTTGAACCGGAACCACCACATTCAGGAAACACGTTAGTCCTTGTATAGTAAGGTGCCCCCCATATAGTAAAGTACGAGTCATTTCGAGATATGGTTATCCTATGATATTTGGCAGATCATCGGCTGATACCAGGTCTGATACTCAAGCTGATACTACACGCTGCACTGGCCAAGGCGCTGGCAGGACAACAGGTAAAAGGTTGGCGCAGAGCGATTGCCAGACGTTGTATGGTGCAAGACAAGGTACAAGAAGATATATTTCACAGTAGGCTGCACTGTACTAGTCCATGAAAAGAGACGGATCAAAACGATGTTAGTTGTTTGCTAAAAATACCCTGGCCCCCCTCCGAGTCATCGACACTTGCTTAGAGCTACAACGGGAAGGATGACAGGACAGTGTACTGGGAGCCAGTAGTGGGCTGCTCGGTTAGAATATCGCGCACCTCAGACAATCTGAGACAAAAAATATGGGCAGAGGGAATAGGCGGTATGGGAGGCTCCAGGGAAAAAGGCTAGCGAAGGGCTGCCAACCCTGAGTTCAAACGACACATGGACGGTCACAATAGGGTACGAAAACGATTACAGGACTGTAATAATCGTCCGCAGCAGCTGTCATAGCCCGGGAACGTGATCACGCGATTACGTAATCAAATCGATTTTCAAAGGCTTATTTAATCGGCTATCGGATCTGTGATCGCGCAGTTTCGATTTTTGTTTCGCGAACGATTTCGCGACACCGTGACGGAACCTGCTCACTCCTGCTTGCCATACTACAATGCTAAAGGAGACCCGCCTGTCCGGTGACCTCTGAATCATGGTTGTACTAGCAACACCCAACCTCGACTTTGACTGAACTAGTGATGGTAAGGTTCGGTTCGGTTCGGTTCTTTGACCTTTTTTCCCGAACCCCGAACTGGACCATTGGTTCGGTTCAGGGGTCTAGGCCGAACCCTGAACCGAACCATTGGTTCAGGTTCACAATGGTTCGGTTCAGGTTCGGGGAGGGGTTGAACCTGAACCGAACCTGAACAAAAGCCTAGTGTGTGGCCCAGGTAACCCTTGGGTTTTTTTTCGTACCCGTACCCGTACCCGTCGAAACCCTTACCCGCAGCGAGGGGTAAGGGTCAGTCAAGCGTCACAAGGGTTCTACACCCTTGTGACCCGTGCACCCAAAATACCCAAATATATTATATTAACTCATGTATACTACTAGTACAGTGACTATAGACTTGTAAACTAAGGGCCACGGCGCCGTGTCGCCATATTCGCCATGCCGCGGCACAGTGTTGCTGTCTTCGCCATACTGCGGTGCTGTGTTGTTGTCTTTGCCATGCCGCGGCGCTGTGTCGCTGTCTTCATCACACCGCGGCGTTGTGTCGCTGTCGTAGCACCGCGCGCTGTGTCGCTGTTGTAGTGCCACGCGCCATGTCAATGTCTTCGTCACGCCATGCGCCGTGTCGATGTCTTCGTCACGCCACATACCGTGTCGCTGTCTTCGTCACACCATGGTGTCGTGTTGTTGTCGTAGTACCGCGTGCTATGTCGCTGTCGTAGCGCCACGTGCCGTGTCACAGTCTTTGTCATGCCACGCGCTGTGTCGCGGTCTTTGTCATGCCGCGGCGTCGTGTCGCTGTCTTTGTCATGCCACACACTGTGTCGCTGTCGTAGTGCCACGCACCATGTTGCTGCCGTGTCAATGTCTGCGTCATGCCACGTGCCGTGTCACTGTCTTTGTCACGCCACGGTGTCGTGTCGCTGTCGTAGCACCACGCGCCGTGTCGATGTCTTCATCACGCCACGCGCCGTGTCACTGTCTTTGTCACGCCGCGGCGTCGTGTCGCTGTCGTAGTACCGCGCGCTATGTCGCTGTCGTAGCGCCACGCACCGTGTCGCGGTCTTTGTCACACCGCGGCGTCGTGTCGCTGTCATAGCATCGCGGCGGTGTCGCTGTCGTCGTAGTGAGGCTTGCACGCCATGCCGGTGTCGTAGTGTCGCGGTGGGGCATGGCAGCTCTTGTGTGCTGCAAGAAGGTGGAATTGGCACTTGCAAGCCAAAGGTGGTGGTGGCAATACAGGCCTGCGCAGGGCGAGGTGGGGGCAGCGCTGAGAACGTGGTTGGAACCTAGAAAGAAATAAAAATATTGTAGTTAGCTAAAAGGATCAGACAAAGGAAAAACACTTAGCTATAAATTGAGGGTTCCCTGGGCCAAGGAACGCAGTCGATGAGCGCTGCCAGTGAGCGTTGGAAAACAATGGCAGTCTGTTGACACGTTGCAGCAGTGTCTGGTCCAGCGACCTGCGTGCCCGGCAAAACCCGTGACCAGTGACCACTGGGGACGGGTTTCACGAGGGTCACAAATTCGGTACTCCAAGTCATACCCGTACCTGCCCAAACTCCCGGGCTGAACCTGCACGGGTACATAAATCCATGCCATTCACTAAATAGAACACTTTTGATTTTGGTTTGAGTGCCTAAATTTTTTGCATATTTTCAATGGTTCATTGGTTCAGAACTGGTTCAGAACTGGTTCAGAACTGGTTCAGAACTGGTTCAGAACTGGTTCAGAACTGGTTCAGAACTGGTTCAGAACTGGTTCTCCAGTTTCAGGAATTTGCTGAACCCTGAACCGAACCATTGGTTCGGTTCAGGTCAACAGCTGAACCCGAACCCGAAATTGGGGTTCAGACCGGTCCGGTTCAGGTTCGAACCGAGGTTCAGAACCGAACCTTACCATCACTAGACTGAACCACGGGCTTTACTTCGTCGTCCAGCGCTCTTCCATGCGACGGCGGCGTTTAGCGAAGTTCCTGTTTGTGCGACTCGTGTGAACGATCTCCAGCGAATCTATATTTATATGGGACCACGCTGCCCGATTTGGGTATATCATCGCCATCCAGCGACACGATGTACTATGCACGCCTTGATATGCACGATGCATCACCTTCCAGCAGCTGATGATGTTGATTCGTTGATGCCCTCCCTGACCTCAACGGGACTCATATGTCTGTTTCATTCCAACACCACGCGCAGATTCAATGCATCAGGCCTCTTAGAGTTACTCACGGCGGATCCCCCCCCCGACGATTGTATGGCTCGACATGTGCGCTCTAGTTCCGCACGGGTCTAGTGACCTCGGCCAACCCGTGGTGGGGTCGCGCCGCTCGTTAGCACGTAAAGAGCAGATCTCGATTTTCGTTCAGTTTCGCACGTTGGATTACGGGATGGAGAACTGCGGCCTCGTGCTGCGCATCCCGGAGCACAGGTCGGACGCGGTGGAAATCGCAGAGTTGGACCAAGTGGGAGCGATGGCCGGTGACTATTCTCGCAAGTACGTTTGTGGGCTGTTTTCATTGGGGGACGGGGACGGTGCGAACTGATGCACGGGGCAGTGCAGCAATCATTCTGATAGGCACTACAAAGTTCAGCGGGTATTTCTTCTGTGACTAACCCCAAGTGCCGTGACCATTGGTTGACACTTTCAGACGCTCGTGTTGTTATTAATACAGCTACTCGCGCCTTGATTACCGAGACCGCAGCTCGCGCTCACCCGCGAGCAATGTGACGGCTTCTGGGAAGCGGGGTGAGATGTCAGCCTTGAATGAGACTGGACGGCTGTTGGAAGCCAAAACCGCGCAGTCGCAGTCAGCTAGGAAGATCCGTGAACCAGAGGACACTCACACAAGAACTCCGTCACCTACCCATCCGTCCACGTCAATCGGGATTACATTCCCGTGCTCGTCCTTCCCAGATTTGATATTACACGCCGAGAGCACCATCGCGATGTCGATGAAGAGCGAATTGTTCGAAAAGTGCCTTCCTGGACAAATCCGTTGTCCGAGAGCCGTACGAAACATGACCTTCCTCCTTTGTATCCGCTGGGCACGGGGAAACCTCGCCGTTGACATCCAAAAACCTTGCCAGATTGACGTGTGCGGCGTCTGCGCCATAGATTGTGGGGTCGCGGTTGAGGTGCCAAACGTTGACTATCGTGGTGGTACCCTCAAGAATGAACATGCCATTATACCAGTCATTCTCAGTCGAGCGGTGTTGGAGGCCAAGAGGGTCCAAGGGTCGCCAGCGCAGCACTTCTTTAACCATGGCGCGGATGTAGGTGCTGAAAGTCAGAAAATGTTGGAATACGCGTTTGCCCAACTACCGAGTCGAGCTCTGCTTGAGTACGTCTCTGTAAGTCCGGATAGGTGACGATTGCGAGCACCCAACTAGCACCCACCATGCCATGGTCACGGCCGATGTGTCCGAACCTCCGGCGCTGATGCTCACTCTGAGTAACAATCTTGAATCTCGGAGAGTAAATGCACATACTATGTCAATCCCGCGAGCCAAGCACCCTCACGTTCAGATATCCCATACCGGTGGGCGTCCTTAATCCATTTCCCTACGAGACTTGGGCTGTCTATACTCTCCAACTGACGTAAAGCTAGCCACAGTGTTGGCTCATGCATGAGGAATAGAACGGACCAGCTTTTCGCAGACATTATTGAATAGGCCCACGAACATCGTCGAATGTTTCTCGTGCCGATACTCTGCGTCGCGTTTCCATTTGGCAAACCTACAAGGGGATTTAAAATCGATTCTTTGCTTTGTCCATAAAACGCCCCACCTGCTCGGAATGTGCATCATCCACGGAAGGAATTCCACCAAATGAACACCAGGAAGACCCGCCCGCGTCAGACGTGTCATAAAGTCGTTGATAGCCCTGACCTCCGAAGCTAGACGATGAATCACTGGCGTTTTACAGTCCACCCGTAGTTTACCTTTTTTGGTGGGCTGTAGGCTATAGCTTGTAGATCGCAGGTACCGGAACAGTTCCAAAGAGGAACTCGCGGGTTTGGGCCCGTAAAAACTTGCGAGTCGTAATGCATAGCGGGAGCACAGGGCATTGTCGTACATTTCTGGACCCTGCGGTCATCACGACAGAGATAATGGGGTAAATTTAAATCAAATATAAATAATACATCTCAACATGACTTATTATTGGGCAGTGCGTGGGAAATGGTTCTGTTTCCAACACTTGTCGCTTGCGCCAGTCGACGCTGGTATCGGTCGCGACTTTACTCGACTAAGACGACTAAGACGGCGATTGTTGCTATACAGTTGGCTATTGATACGGTACCACTTAAACAAACAAAACCTTCTTTTGACAACCAGTGGTCCGAGTCACAAACTGTGGGTCACCGATTCTATGTGCGGTGCACAGTGGTCTGATTTTGAGCTCAAGGGCCAAAGTCATGGTTGCCGCAACCTGGCGACTCGAATGGATGGACACAAGGATGGACACACTCAGTCCTTATTTGCAATCGAATGTGGCAATTGCCGAGAGGTTTTGACGTCACTTTTGTCCGAGTGTACAGTACACTCGTCACTCGTGTGTCTATCTATCGAGCCTGGAAAACCCATCAAACCTGCAGGGACACCCCGACTTCTATTTTGACCTTCCGACATCTGTCTCCTGAATGATGAGGGTACTGTTTATCGTGTTCTTATGTTGACAAGCTAGGTCTCGTATCTGTCTGGAGGCTGATTATGGCGACATGGGCGACAACGACCGTTTCAAACTGTGGCCAATATCTCTCTAACATCTCTCTCTCTTCAAGTTGTGAGCGCTGTGAGCTGCTGACCCATGGCTAGCAGATTTTTGTGGGATGTTAAAAAGCGAACAACTTATTGGAGAGAATATTCACGTCCCCCAAGAGCTACTGGCGCAATGAGCCCGAAAATTCTGGAATCTAGTTTCCCTTGTCCTGTGGGGGTGACTGTTGAACATAACGTCACAGAAGCCTTTCGAGAACTAGTCTCAGACTGGAAACGGTTGATTTGAGAATCTCTGTTCCTACAATTCGTCTCAGATGATGGTGGCTACATGATTCCGGTTTCGACGATCCGTTTCCTATCCCTATCATTGAGGCCACCCAAGTACTGTGAGAGAACTGGCTAGTGCTTGGGCTTTTGTATAGTACCAATCACGCGCTCAATCTATTTACGCCATCAAAATCCTGAACTTTGTTCTCGTGTCCCGAATTGGAATTCATCCGGTCATTTACAGTGAAAAATACCCGTCCGGTCAACAATTTCGCTACCGGGTTTCTCGTGAAAAATTGTCTCGATCGCTTACAGTACTGTACTTATCATCAGGCACAGTGTGGTCCGGTCTCGTGTTGGTCAAGTGTGATGATCTGGAGCTGTCATCTCGTGGCATGTGGTCCCACGAGCGGATTTTGTGTGGGAAACTCCAATCGGCTCGATATGTAACATGGGAGATGAGAGCGTTGATGATGTCAAGCGTTCTTGGGTTGTCGGTGTGGGATCAAATGTTTGACGTAAAATAAATGCGGCTACGTAAAATTCTATCGTTTTGTTGTATCTGGATACAGTAATTACCCTCATGGAACGGCTTCAGAGCACAGTTTTGTTCTGCAGTACTGTATGATCGGCCAGCAACTCTCCTGCAAATACAGACATTCGATCGGTAAGAGCTCGAAGCCGTGCCGGCTACTAGTCATGGATAATATCCCCAGTTACGGAGCCTGGGTCGGTAGCTCAGAGGGATACGTGCCGTATCTGCCGTATCTCTCGCAATCGAAGTGGAGATAGCTCGGTGATTTACTCCATTTTCAAGTTTTTATAGACTCGGGGGAGCTCGGGCTATTTAGACTCATGAATTTCCAAACCTACCCGAGCGAGGCGCCAAGCTGAGAACAATGATCCCAGTGGGCCCACGGTGAGGGCTCGCAGAAGATTCCAATTGTGCTGTCAGTGGTCTAGGCTGTGATTCGGTTTCGCTGACAATTACTTCTGTGACTATTGACTAGGACTTACGGCGGTTCAAGTTTGCCAGTGTAAAATTTAGGCCTTCCATCATTCATGGATAGATGGCTCAGGAATCGTAATTGGTGACTGCGACGCACGCAGACACCTTGATCACGACACCCGTTTGACCATCACTGTATGACAGGTGCTAAGGTATTTGTTGGCAGGGATGCACAAAGATTGCCTGAAGTTGAGTGTAGTTTTATTTCCTGGATGAGTTATCTACGAGACCGATCTACCGGAAAACCCTTCAGAAGAGGAAAAAGAATGTGTCTAGAATGTGTGTGCCAACAATGTGCTAACCACCGGAGAAAAGAAAATCTAGGGAATGACCTGGAACAGTACAAACACGTCTACAAGTCGTATGGGCCATCGACATAGAATACAAGCTGCGATCGGTTTGGATTATCCTCGAACGCTCGCTGCCGAACGAATTGGGATTTGTAAGTTCCATAGGTCGTTTGCCACGTCACCGTCTTTACTTTCGTTGGCGTTTTTCTGCGCGGGAAGTGGTGACCCAGCTACCAACCACCGCTGATGCCGGTCTGCGAAGTTGATTCCATCAGCTTTCTAGAACACTTCGAAACGGAAAGGCGGATATTGACCTTCCAGGCTTGGGAACTCTTCTCTGTAGAACTCTAAAAGATGTCTTACGGTGGCGTGCACTGCATCCGTTCGGGATTTGTCTGCAGGCTCCGAGTCGTTTGAGATTTTTTCCGCAAGGGCCGCTGGGTTGGAGACGTCTTCCACGGGAAATCGTTGGTTATCGACGATGAAGGTGCCTATTAAAGGAACTGTCAACCAACGGAGGTGGTTTATAGTTATCGGAGGCGTACGGGGTTTCCACACCCGAAGGTCGACGGAGAGCCGATAGAGTTCTGCGCAGCCAAATTGCTCCCGCGTAGGGGTAATCGCCCCATTCACGATGTCCAGTCTCCGTTCGCACACTTTCTCCGAGGCATTCTTGAAGTTGATTATGAACGGTTTCGTGTTCGTGACGAGAACATCGAATATTCCGGGTCCACCATGAACCACGCCGGCGTCGTGAATCCTTTTAACTGCATTGATAATGTTCTCCCTGAAGCGAGGAAGCCATGAGTGATACCACCAATCGATCGCATGCAAAAAGATCGCACCTCAGAGCGAGTGGTACATCGCCTTGCGTGTCGTAAATGGAGCGGACGGGCTTGCCGCTGTACCCAAGGACCAAGCAGCCGAAGGTCTGGTCCTCGGACGGGCTGAAGAAATATCCAAAGCACTTGGGGATACATTCTCCCTGCAAGTGACGGAGTTTCTGGTAGAAAGAGAGCTCCTTCTTGAGCGCGTCGATGGTGTTGGTGGAGGTCCCTAGCTTTGCAACCACGTCGAACGTGCCACGAGAAGAGGAAAGGGTGCCACGCATAATGGACTGGCCTCTGAGCCAAGATGTTTCTTTGAGTGTGAACGACGGACCAGACGCTTTGAAGGCGTCGTGGGCCCGAAGCGTGCGATGCTCATAGCTGAGCGGGCGCACCACAGATGGAGGCATTGTCAAGATTAAGGTAGACATCGTTGCAGGATTGTGAGATGGGTGTAAGTTAGCAGACGTGTTAGGATAGGTTGTATTTATACTATACGAGCGCCTCAGCTCGTTATTGTTTACGTTCTAGAAAATCTAGACGAAGTGAGGTCTTAAGGTGGACAGGACAGCAAGACGAGAATCTACGCACAGGGTCTAGACACCTTGTTTGCTAGATGCCACTTTTGGAAATATGACGTGGAAAACCTTGTGATTGCTTCCCCTGATACGTATTCATAGGTCGGCTGGGTTGATGACGGCACAAAGAGGTAAGGCATAACCGTCAGTGACAATACTGTACAGTAAGCTCACGGTAGTGCGCGTGGGCGGGACAGGCTATTGTGAGCTGCGTGGCGCTAGAAGTAATTCCAGAGCGACCTGAATTGGCGTAAAGAATTCTGATACCGATCTGTAACTGAACCATTTGGCTCCGTGCTTGAATCCGAAGCATCCCACGATGGATGCATGAGATGCTTCCCACACGGTTGAGGGCTTATCGATGTCAGTAGCACGCCGCCACTGCTAATCGAGGAGATAGTGAGGCGCCATCGACCGCCGAGAAGCCCAGACGAGAATGACCGAGGCACGGAGATTGAATTCCTTGGGTGGAAGCAGTATGGCCTTTGAACTTCGAGTACGTGCCTGAGTTTCGGAGTATCAGATGCCTATTCTGTTGGTGGATCGAAAGAAGGATAGACGGACCTTGTATACCTTGGGGTCTTGAGGCCTTGCTTGAGGCATAAAGCGTGTCGCGGCAGGTGCCAGTGGATAGGATATCCCGTTGGGGCTTAAGCTCAAAAGATCATTAAGTGGTGTAGACATGCATCTACATGCCTTTCCCATGAGAATGTCATTGTCCTTTAAGATATTATAATTGGCGGGTGGGCCAATGCGCACCGCAGGCAAAGGGTTCAGCGCAGGGCGGTGGCCAGGTGTTGTACCAGTGTAGGCTGGAAGCGCTTCGGAGTTCACGAAAAGGAAACGGATCAAAACGAGGCAAGCTCAAAGACGAAACCATGAACAGAGATTTGCTCTTTCAATTGACACACAGAGAGAATAACCACTGAGGTCTGTTCAATGTGGTATCACTTCAACAAGCTGGGATAGACGAGCTCGACAATCAGTGGCCACAATTGGTGAGCCACGAATGTCCAATGTGTTGGGCCGCGCGACGGCGATTTGGAGCTCATCGCTGTGTGAGTCAGTGTGACTCGGTTCCGAAAGTCCTCATTGCGATCGACCGCGGCAATTGCCGAAAGGCCACAAACGTCACTGATCCTGGAACCTGTGCAACCCATCAAACTCGCGAACACTTATTACTGAACTCTAAGGGCATGCGATTTACGAGCGTCACCATTGGGGTATCTACTTATGTCCTGGGGCCGTGCAAGGCAAGTCCTACTTATCTGTCATGCCTTCATCGGTGGCTCTACAACACTCTCTGACTGCTAATGCCGGTCCACCTCGCTTCAGAAGAACACTTCGATCCCTATTCTTTCGTCAAGTACGTCAAGTTTATTGGAAGAGCGTATCAACGCCAGGCTATAGAACTGGTGACAATATGTCGTCTCTTCGTGGAAGTATCTCCGCAAGAAGACCGACATGAGGCGAAATTCAAAGAGTGAGTCTGAGTGACCGTCTTCTCCCTTACCTAGTTCCACCACTGATGACTATTCAGAGCAATGTTGGCTGCAGATGAGGCGCTGCGTTCTGCAACTGATGCCGGGAAGGAAACCACAGACGCAGCCTCCAATGCATTCGACGAAGCTCAGAAGAAGCTACTCAGTTATGAGAAGAGTGCACATCCAAGGTGATTGCAAGACGTTCGGTCCTCAAATACTTTTGGTTGATTCTACCCTGAAAGTAATGCGCCTTCTAGTATCGCGGACATATCTGGGAGAATGGCCCGAGCGAAAGAAAAAGATCAACAGTCTCTAGGTCTCTTTAACAAACTTAGAGCAAAGCGCGGCATTTATGTGAGACTACGATACTATTTTGAGCTTATTTCCATATTAATGCCCCGTTTTAGACTCCAAACGGTCCACCTACACTGCGGATTAACTTTGTTTTACCCAAGTTCCTAACAGACCCAAATCCACTCATCGTACATCGTGAGTAGAGACGCTCGAGGTCTGTCGTCATCCTCACGTGGGCTATAGAGGTCCTCTCCTCTAAGCCAATGTCTTCGGAGATCCTCTGGAACTTTTCTCGTTACACAGACGACAGGCGGATCGCATTGAGGCAGAACCCTCACTTCTATCCCCACCTTCCGACCTCCGAAGATGCCTATGGAACTGGGTTCTGCAAGCTTGCCATGAAGGATTTCCTTCTCGAGCCCAACGATACTGTCTACGTTCTTGTTGACAAGCCAGATCTGGGCCGTGTTTTCCTGGAGGTAGACTCGAAGGCCAAAATTAACAAGCGCACTTTTGGTAACGTTTGGATGCCAAACAACGTTCTGATTTTCAAAGGTGAGCCTAATATCTCTCCATTTGTGTCGCTCTCCAATATCTAGCAGATATCCGTGGGACATTAGAGGACGAACAACTCGTTGGACAGCATATACGATGTCCCCAAACGCTATTCTGGAGAGACGAGCCCAAACTCCCTGACATTTACCCCAAAGATTCTTCCGTGATGCCGTGGAAGTTACCAACGCTGCCAGTCCCTTGGAATACCGTCACAGATATCCAAGACTGGAAGGTATTGGTTCGGGAAAGAACTTTGCAATCGACGAGAACCAGCGTGAAGATTTGCGTAGTCACGAACAACCAGGTGCGCCCGGGGTCTATTTCACTTGTGAATTCTCATCTCATCCAAGTCAAGGCTCCACGTGCACCTGAAAAACGTGCCGCGGATGCTTCCAACCAGAGGTCCGATGTTCCTCCTGCGACTAATCCGACGCGTGCATCTTCCTTCGTACATGTCGGGGTCCCTCCAACACACAGTGCGGATACTCAATGCCTTCCCCAAACCCAGGTACACACAGCGCCATTGGTCCCTGTACCTCCGGACCAACACACATCCAGTTCCAAGCCGACCGCCGCTACTATTCCAAGCCCTCCTGCTCATACGTCCCCAGTCCCCTCGCCGCCGCCCTCCCATCCACGTGGATCGCCGATCTCTGCAACGCCCCATACTTTGACAGAATCTTCGTCACCCCTGCCTAACAAACCCCCAGCTACTCAGGGGCCACGGAAAACCGTTCCATCACCCCAGCCCCCCGCCAAGCCAGGCTTATTCTCCGGAACTAACCCCCTTTCAATGCCAATTAACGTTATTCCCATCACCAACCCAGGACCTGGAAACCAGACTGCTCAACATTCCCACCCTCAACCTACCTCTAACAATGTACAGCCCCGTTCCCAGGAACAGAAACCAATACAAAACCGAACCAAAGTCGACAGCCAGGCCAACCCGACCCAAGACAGCAAGAGACCCACGAAGCCTACGAAGTCGTCTATCTCCATTTCTTCGTTCACACACATGTTCAAACCACAGCCCATGCCCGGGGCGTTCCCCGGACCACAAATGGAGATGGATTGGGTCATGGTATCCCAAGGTCCAACGGACGTTCAAGGCGGAAACTGGCTGAAGCGGCTATTCCGCCGACATGGTTAACACTCAATTAGATCTACCAGCCACCGGATGCGCTCCCACCGTTTTCTATTCCTCCCTACATCTCTTGCGGTCAGCTAACTTATGAACTAATATCCAAATATCGACGCTTGAATTTCCGAGCGTGGCGATGATCACCCCAGTAGCTTCCAAATTACAATAAGTCAAGATTCACATAATAACGCTGGTTCGCCGGGCTGTCATCTCCCTACCCCGGGTCTTGGATAGCTGGAGAGTTGTGCAAGACCGTATCTCGCGACATGCGCGGACGTGCCAGACCTTTGACTCTCCCGTTCCATCACATCCTTCCCGGGCTCCCCGGCGCCGCTGTGACCGATGCGATGGGTCAGGTAGCGGTAGACCCTCTAACTTTTGAGCCTCGCCTATCCTTTTCGGGATGCGTAGCCGGAATTCGATTGCTCGCAGTGTGCGTTTACAACGTGTACGACCTTCTCCGCCGGCAATTTCATACTGTCATATAACTCACCTATACTAATATACTGTACGCCTTTGTACTGTACTCACGTTACGCCTACACTCCGACTAAATTATTTGTCCCCATCACTTGAGGGAGGAAGGCCAGGCGCCAACAATGCGGAGAAGGCGGCTAATTACCACTTTCACCTTATCAAAACGTCCCGAACCACGATCGCGCTGGACACTCCACTTTGTCACTCTTCACCTGTTTCACCTCACATGCAGGCGCCATCTATTGTACACGCTGGGCAAAGAAAATGAAGGTAAACGGCGAACTTAAATGGGCACTCCTAGGCGCTGAGGCTCTCAGGACACATGTTTCGGGTTCGGTCCGCCGTATCAAGATGGCCGCCCATCACTACAGTAATCTGGCCTCCACGCTGAATGGAGTGCCGGAAACGACGACTTCTCTGTTCAACCCGAACACAGGCTGAGGAGTAGGCGCTACAACGTGAACCTGGAGTCGACGTGTTGGGGGCCATAAGGTTTTGGGGTAGACAAACACACGATGCACTGGCATCTCTGAATACCCCCTTCTTGCAGCTGAAAATATGGGTTGGTTTATCTTGAGTCCCCAGCTTTCGACGAAGATGGCACCCTCGCAAAAACATTGTACGCTTGCGTGGATCGTATTCTACCCCCATCAGCGCCTGATTTCTAGCCAGAGGGCCGAAGTTTCACCCCGCCGCCTTTTGTCCCAGTTTCCTGACTCCCTTGCAGGTACGTGCTCCCCGCTGCGCCGTGGGTCAGGGCCTTGGGATCAGTGGGCACATAACTACGTCTTGGTTTGTGGAGAAGGGACGCCGAGTGGTTTTCTGAGATTCTTCCTGCCCTTCACAACTACTAGTAAGTAAATATGAGATCCTCAATATAGGCCCTAGTAATATCAGACAGTGGCGACGCACACATGACACTTTCCTAGTACACTCCTCCTTTAGCGGTGGACAATCGACTCGTGACGTTCGGTGACGTCAGTGACACTCTAGATGACGACCTCAGTTGACCACGCAGCGTCGTTTATTGATGACGATGTTCAAATGAACCTGACACCGGCCAGACCAACAACGTTCCCATAACCTGTTTCAGGGCGTTGCTTCATTCTCACCCTAATGGTTGAGGCCGCCGCAAATCCCCATGGCGCGCATGCTATTCGTATGAACAACAGACTCCAGGTCGAAAGAGGTGTCGCGGACTGTGGAGACCGATTCTGGCTTGTAATTGAGGATATTTTCGAGTTGTATGTGAAATTTATCGCTGTAATTCCGCGGTTCTAAAACCCCTCGCATGAGGAGATCCAGATGACGAAGGAAGGATGCATGATCAGAAACCGACTTGACGAGCTGAAAGTTATCTACTCCAGGGAGGTCGGTGCTAGCAGCCTCAGAATGTGTAGAAGGACGTCCTTTCTCGAGAGACAAGTAGAGATAGAAAAACACAGCTCTTGCAAGATGCCCAGGATCGGAACTCTTATCAGACTGAATAGACCGAGAAAAAATTTCACTTTCTAGACTACTTCGCAAGCCGGTGTCATCGAGGTGCGGTATTTGTATATCAATGAAGAGCGTATTTCCCGGGGGTGGCGAGCCATTCTTACTATAGTCGCTGGATGACTCGGAGAACTCAGACATTCCACTGCGAAAGATCCTATTATTGGGATTTCGAGTTTCCCAAGTTCCATAGTTGCCACCCCTAAGTTAGGAGAGAGAGAGCGAGTGATAGGATGGCGCCGCCGCCGTGGCGGGTAGATTTTTCTTGGTCAGCCGTCCGCACCGTTTTCCGCCGCGTGCGCGCACGTGATGCGTGCGGCTGTTCTGCGGTGCGGTGAATACTGGGTGCCCTCTTCCTGTCAAAGCCGATTGATGTTAAAGTAATCCTACCAGCACCAGGACCCGGAAACTGGACTACTCAACATTCTTCCTCAACTTGCCTCTGACAACCTACAGCCTCGTTCCTGCACCAATACGAAACCCCAGTTACCCAACCAAATTTAACAACCATGCCCCAAGGCGCCGCCTCAGACAGCAAAGGACCGATGGAGTCCACAAAATCGTCGTCCACCTCCATTTCTTCACAATCACCCACAAAGTTCGAACTACCATCTTTGCCAGAAGCTTTCCCAAGACTACGAAATAGACGTAGATTGGGTCATGATTTACCAAGGTCTAACGAACGCCAACAGACACTGACAGAAACTAGCTGAAGCCGCTGTTCCGCAGACATAATTGACGCTCAATCTGATCTACTAGCCACCGAACGCGTTCCCACTGTTTACTCCCCCCGTTATCTCTTGCAGCCAGCTAATAATATGTCTTATCGATGCCTGAACTTTCGAGCATGGTGACCGTCTCAGTGGCTTTTAAATTACAGTATTTCACGTTCAATCACATTATAGCGGCTGGTTCGCCAGGGCTGTCGTGGCTGACTCCACTATCCGGGTCTTGGATGACCGGAGAGGCGTATCTCGAGACAGGCGCGGATGTGCCAGACTTTCCAGTCCGTCACATCCCATCCGCGGGCTCCCCGCAACCGTACTCTGACCGATACGTGGGCCAGGTGGCGGCAGACTCTCTAACGTTTGAGCGCCGCCTGTCCTTTCCGGGGTATTCGCAACCGGAGTCCGATCACTAGCAGTACGTTTTCAACGTGTACGACCTTCCCCGCCAGCGCTTCCGTGCTGTCATATTCATATTCACTACCGTACCCTTTTACTAATGTTACGTCGACAACCCAACCAAAATTATTTGTCCCCATGACCTCGCTCGACTTCGCTCGAGGAGGAAGGCCATGCACGAACAATGCGGCGGAAAAGTCTTCCCGCTAATTACTACCTCCACCTTATCGGAACATCCCGAACCATCGCGCCGTTATTTTCAACCTACTACAGTCTGTCACTCTTCACCTCACATGCAGGCTCTATCTATATGCTGAGGAATGTAAACTCTAATTCGAAGGTGAACCCAAGTGGCTACTCCTAAGCGCTGAGGCTCTCAGGACACATGTTTTGGGTTTGGTCTGCCATATTAGGATGGTCGCCCGTCACTAGCCCTGCCTCACTGAAGGAAGTGTCGGAAAAACAACGGCTTCCATGTTCAATTTATCTTTTATGGGCCACGTTCCCGAGCACGAGATTGAGGAATTAGGCGTTACAACGTGACTGGGGTCGGAAACAAACCACGATGCTTCCCCCACCCCCGAATACCCGCTTCATCCAAAACCCCTCTGACAGTGGCGCTGGAAATACGGGCCAGTTGTTTCGTTTTGACCCTGATCAACAGCTTTCGACAGAGATAGCACTTTCCCAGATGTGCTCTTACATGTACTATACTCTACCTCATCAGTGTCCAATTTTACGTCGAGAGCCTAAGGCGACGAGAGAAAATGCCTCAGCTCCATTATTTGTCCAAATTTCCTGTCTTCATTGCAGGTACGTGCTCCCTGTTGCTACGCCCTGGATAAGGGCCTTGCGATCAGCGGGCAGTTTCCATATGGTATTACTAGTTGTTAAGGGCATGAAGAGTCTCCAAGTCCCCCCATCCGCTACTCCACAACAAACACGACACCATGAGCTTCTCTCCTGACCCCTTTCTTCGGCGGTGGTCATCGATAATCAATTCGCGACTTTTGGTGACGTCGTCGACACGAAGGATAGCAACCTCAGTTGACTACGCAGCGTCATTCATAGCGGAAATGTTCAACTGAACCTGGTACCGGCCGGACCAACAACGTTCCCATCATCTGTTTCAGGACATTGTTTGGTTCTCACCACAATGGTTGTGGCTGCCACAAATCCTCATGCATCATGTATGCATCATTGCGCGCAGTTCCAACGGCTCGAAGCTGCTTGAGGGCCAACAAAGTGAAGTTTTTCTCCGGCGATACAAGAATTTCCCTCAAATATCGTTCTGCAAATAGGCTGTGAGACGATGTCTACTCCGATGAATTTTTGTGGGACTAATTTTCTGCTGATCTGTTGTTTCGCTGAGTGCCACAGGAAAAAATTTGGACGAAATATGAGTTGCGTGGCGACGGCGCACTTACAGTAAACACCTTTTCTTTCAAACATGGTGGGAGCTGTTCATAGCTGGTAACTGGTTGACAAAGTACGATTTTAGCATCTAGCAGGTCGACCTTGAGGTCGACTCATTTGCAGCGTCATACAATTTGACAGCCAGCAGGCTATGTAGCCATCTCAACTTGACTATGGAGTACAAACCAGGTTCCTTCCATGAGAAATGCGATCAGAAGTCCGGGCTGTCCACGCGTCAACAACTGAAATGAATCCCTACAGTACAACGTTGGTCTACAGGACCGGAAATAGCCGGGGTAGCGAGCCTGGCATGCGGCAATGGCGGACCGAACTATTCCCCCGTTGCTTCACTTCGACCAGCTCCGCCTGTCATCTGGGTGAACAGGTGAAGCTTGTGAAGGTCGATACTATGTCTTCTTTGGAAGGCATGCGTACCACGTGCGCTTACCCCGGTACTTCCTACTTATTGTCGGCGGTGGCGTGGGCCAGGTCAAGTAAAAGCAGATAGACCACTACCCCGGCGGTCCTGAAACGTCTTCCGTCCCTCGAATATCTATCTTCATGTCTTCCCCTGAAGTTGTCCTCAAGGACCGTTCGTCTCACTTTGACAGACTTTCATTCGCAAAGTATATGAAGAACATTGGGAGGGCTTATCGGAAACAAGCAATGGAACTAGTCTCCATTTGTCGAACTTTTGTCCAAGCCGGGGAGCGGAGCGTCTCCCAAGATGCGGACCTGAAACAGTGATTACCCCTTCAATACGTTAAACCTTATATCTTGTTCTAACTGCTTCAAAAAGGGTTTTAGAAGTCGCTGACGACGCACTGAGCTCCGCCGCTGACGCAAAGAGCAAGACATCTGAGACAGCGGATACGAAGTTTGAGGAGGTTATCAATGCGCTGAGTGATTATGAACAGAAATACCATCCAAAGTAATCTAACGTCATTATTTCCGAGGCTTTGTTACCAATCCTTGCTTTGATTGTTAATATAGGCAACCAGACCCCAATGGGCGACAAGATGTTACCAACGTGAATCAAAATACCACCAAAAGGCCACTAGTTACCGAGAGAATGAGATTCGCGCAGAAAAACGATAATAAGTCTTCGTCAAAGGTCTTAAACAGGCTGAAACAGAGTTTCAATGCGAAGGTGAGGTCGCACATGTCTTGTTGGGCTTGTACCGACGCCAGTCCCAGCTGGTCGAAGGGCCAACAAAAGTGGCCCGGTTTCTTCTCCCTGGCTCCTCTCTCCCTGACAGAAATCCCAGCGTCGTTGAACGTGAGCGTCGACCTACTTACTCTATTCCTGGTAATCTCACACTGTAGCAGAGATACTTGGTGAAGAAACGAGCGTGCAAGAAATCCTTTGGAACTTCAGCCGCCTTGAGGGCAAAAAACGGATCACTCTCAAGCAAAACCCTCACTTCTACAAAGGTCTCCCCAGTTTGGCGCGTGAGTATAGCGACGAATTTACATCCGACCCGATCGTGAAATTTTGGGACGCAACTGATGAGATCTGGGTTCTCACTGATGAGCGAAGCCGTGTATTTCTTGAAACGGATAAAAGAACACGGGCCTTTGGCAACTTCTGGGTGCCAGATGAAGCTATTATCCTTAAGGGTCCGTGCTTCGTTCTTCTGCATCGTTTCTCGATTCTGACGCGATCTGACATCCCGCTAGAAATCGGCGGAAGACTAGAGGGAGAACGCATTGTCGCAGAAGATATCGGGGGCACACCCAACTTATGGCATCGCGAGGAGCCGACAGTGATCCCCCCTCTAATCAGAAGACGGCCAGCCGGTCCGGCGGCGAATCCCAGCGACCTTCCGCCTATTGATACGAATCCTGTGAGAGGCAAGACGTTTGAGGATTGGAGACAACTAGTCCGCAGTACATTGAATTCCCCCAATATCGGCATACGCATCAGCACCAAATGCACAACCCCCGAGTCTGAAAACGATTGGGTAAGCCGTATATCCCCCCCACCTCCTTCGTACTCATTCGAGCACAGATTCTTTCCTCCCCTACCAATACCACTCCTGATTCGCCAACCCATCCTTTCTCGATAATGCAAGAAAGGTCAACTGTCACTTCGTCTGGCACAATAGCGCCTCCCCGACTTCTTCTGGCGCTACAGATCCCAGAACCATCTCGCGGGCCACAGACTGCGCAAAGTTACAAATCTGCGCGGTCCACATTCTCACCAGTCTTTCGGACCCCACTGACCGAGACACCGCCCTCTTTCTCTCCGCCATCCACACTGGGGTCCCGAAAGCCATCAGCGGCGACACCACCCTCTCCAGCAAAACTCACACCGATCTCCCAGGATTCACCGGTGGCCGTCTTATCGTCGCTGTCGCTAATAATGACCACCCTCGCACCTCAAGCAAGACCTTTACTAGGCGTCGTACCTCAGAGACCGGAGCCTCCACCAGAAAAGGCTACTTCGGCTTCGGCAGGGCTAATTTCATCAGCAGCCCTCACCCCGGGCGGTAGGGCCTCATCCCCTCCGAGCACGACTTTCGGTCCCTCAACGAACGATCTAGCACGCCCGTCGGGACTTCACGCACTTCACGCTGGAGACAGCCAAGTCACCAATCGCACAAGTGTAACCGTCTCCGTGCCTGTGACTGCCAAGGCTCAAGCCACCAGCCCAGGACAGCAGCAAGCCAATAGCGGTACTGTCCCCGTCAAAGGCCCAACTCAGACTCAGGAAAAGAAAAAGAATTGGTTTCAGAAATTCATTTGGGACTACGACAAGGGCAAGTAACATGCGTACGACCACGAGGCTTATGATTCTACTACCCTCAATCCTATCGGCGGTCGCGGGACAGCACCTTATTCTCACCATGCTCTAAATCGAATATTCGATCACTTATGTAACGGATATGCTCTACGAGGATCCTCAAGAGGTACGTTCGGTGTGTACGAAGTCGTCGTGGATCGAAAGATGAAGGTCTAGAAACGCGGATCGGTGGAGACGCACAGATCGAGACTGGCATTGGGCATGCATGCCCCTGGGAGGACTTTGCTCGACGGGGATTTAGCGTGAAGGGTAAAGGGAAGGGACCCGACTTGGAGCAGAGCCTGAAGGAATGCTGGCTGACTTACATTCCTTGTATTCTACAAATTTGTTGTCTCTGCGGTCGAAGACAAACGTGTTTAGAAGGTACGAAGTAGACTCATTCTACGAAGGCGGGACATTTGTCTATCTCAGGGTATTCGTAGCTGAAGAGACTACGCAGATCTGAATCCGGAAAATGGAGCCCAGCGGAACTACAGCGGGGAACGTGGGGGACGTGTACTCGGTAGTATGAGAGCGAGATAAGCGGTAATAACTTCAAATCCCTTATAAGGACCGGGTTGGGCGTCATACAGATCACCGTGTGTCCTGCGGCCTCAGCTGGACAAATTCGAAGCGACAGGTGATCGTTGTCTCCGTCTCCGAACATGAATGCACGACCCGGTCGATACCTCCGATCGAATGCAACGGAGACTCTTGGTGAGGCCGATGAAGCGTGTGACATGGCGCGAAATCTGGTAAGACGTTCGGGGAATCCGCTGCATCTGGGCGACCTCGCGGAGGCATTACCCAAGATCTGATGAAATGGCAGCATGTATGCAACCCGCAAAGCCAAGAAAACGCCCTTGGGCCTAAAAAACGAATCGAGACGGGATACACTCTGCGAGAAAGCGAACACGAAAAGACTTGATTCGGGGTTCCATGATTTACCGCAAGGGGTATGAACGTGATGTCCGGAAAAAGGAAAGGATGTTGTAAGCTATACAGTACAGGTCAGGTGACGAATCCGAAAGGGGCCAGTTCAGTAGGCAAACGGATGGACACGTCATCCAAGCTTTCAGTACGCCGCCATCTTAGTGTTTTGGTTCTAAGTTATCTATATCTCTGATGTGTTCAACAGCACCGATGGCTACTCTGATCCGATCCACAAAGTCAGGTTCTGATTGGAAGAGCCACGAACTTCTTGCCTACAATATCACGGTCACTTCTCAAGATGTCGCCACTTTCTTCGGAAATCCCACTCTGCCCCCGTCATCCCTCCACCGAGTTATTCTCGAGAATGAAATCTATCCCCCTGGCGGGATAGCTGATAGGAATGATCGGAAATTCTTCTTCTATCTGGAACTGGCGATGAGAAATCCACCCACGGAGGGAACCGTTGAAGAGTTCGCCGCCCATCTCCTCGGCTTGCTCGGGTACGACGATATTGTCGCTGGTGGTCGTATCCTTGGTCGTATCTGCCGGCAAAAACACATACCGCTCTTCATGTGCGGGGGGTATACGCATGCCAAAAGCAATGTCTGTGTGGCTAATCGAAACGCTAAGATCTTTCTCCTGGTGCAGGAGCAGGAGGAAAAGGAGGGAGTGGACCCTGAAGCGCAGCTCATTGCGCAAGCGATTGCCGCCTTTCAGTACAACAACAGACTCCTGCTGAGGATTGGGAAGGAGCCTATTCGAGCGAAGACCATTCCCGGCATCATCACCCTTGGTAGTACGCCGACATTCTACAAAATTAGAGTTACGCAAGACCTGGTCGACGCCATAGAGACTGCTCAGTACCCTGAAAATCCAACGACTGTGCACAGGCTGGTGCCGCCGGTTGACGATCTTGATGGGTTGGCCCGGGATGGGATGCAGCCCCTGAATAACAGAGCCGTCATTCTTGGGCTCTTCGAGGCGTTCAAACAATTTGTTGATTAGGATCTGGTATGCGCCTCACCTTGTAGTTGATGTGACGAAAACACATGTGACGAGTATGGCATCACAAGACACACTCGGGCTCGACTTGTGTTATGTACAGTACGTTTTACTTCCACGGGCTAGAAACTTGTCTAAGTTTAAAAGGGGAACGAATTTGTGAAGTCCTTATTCATGTCAGATGACGGTAATTTCCAGGTAAATACTGTGCACCAGCCTCTGGAAGGCGTAGTAGTGTTCGGTGATCAACAGATAGTGATCTCTTCGGGACATCTGCAGTAGTGTGCGCGCATCAATCGGTGGGCGCCACCTCTGTTTGCAGGTGTAGCATATGCCAAACATTCTCAAACATGCGGCTCCCTTTCCATCCTACGTATCTAACGAGCCGAATTCGAACAAACATACACTTGTCTATCTCCTGACACATCTTCCCCATATCGTTATGCCAGTGCAAACGTCTCAAGTACTGCGGAAGTACCGCCCGCTCCTTGGCCCGCCTATGATTTTACGCCACCACTGCTGCTAGTAGCCTGAGGCGTAATCTATGAACAAGCCATCGTATTGCCACGTGCCGATATCTGTGCATCCATTCTATCGCTCTGTATTCACAAGCAATCGTTTCCCATACGGTATGTCCCACGAACTTCACAGTTTGCGCGTACTTCGCCAGTCGAACGGCACTCCGACTCAGACTGCGAATACTAGTATAAGAGCAATCGACTTATCCTCCTGCTTTGACACTCGTCAATGCGGTCTTACCGGTGAGTCTGGGGCCTTCGTTTGTCTATCTAAGGAACAGTTAGCTGAACACTCGCCGTCAATATTCAATCAGCTGTTCCAAGACAACCAATCATCGACTTTTTTCTCCCAGGGATACCATTTATCCCCATTCGTCAACACTCTCCTCGAGCACCCCGACCGTGTACGCCGTGTCAGGCTTATTTGAACACTGTGACCCTCACAGCTGCGGAAGGTGGCCACGGCGATGCAGGAGCCATTTTCAGCCCTAACAAGGCTTCGGCTTGATTCACTGACAAAGATACGCTGGTCCTCCTCGATGCGCTCTTGGGTGGACCTGCTCCGCGTTTACAACGTGTTTATTTAGCTGACATCCCCTTTCCGACATTCCTGCCGACACTTCTTTCGTCAGCTGAGCCCTGAGTGACCTTGTCGAACTCCGACTTGTCTGGTTACATTTCGCCCCCAAGGCGATGGCGGCATCTTTGGCGGCATCGGCCAGGCCGGAGATCCTTTTGATCGAATTCCGTTCTCAGACCTCTCGCTTCTCCGAGACATCCACTTGCACACCCTACCTGAACTGTCCTTCCAACAATCGCCTGGTTTCAATTCCGAGTATTGGCAAGTACTTGGAGGACTTCGTGGTCCAATTCAACACTCCTCGACTCAAATAAGAGTTTTCGATCAGCTTGACTTTCAAGTTCCCCAACGTCCCAGTTCTTGCGTCGTCAAGAATTTCTCAACCCAGCCCGGCTTTACAACGCGCGTTTAGGATTCTCTCGTCACGGGATTGGCACAGAACTTACTTCAAGTCATCGACCACTGTCGTGCTATTACTCCCCTCCGGAAGCCAGACTAGTTTCACGACCCGCCAGCACGCGGCGTCATTCTGCTGCAGTATGCACAATTGCTCGATGATCGGAAGGGGATTGCGAGCTGGTCAGTGAAGGCGGACGAGAGGGTGTGTTGGCAAGGCGCAGGACACGGATATATAGACACGTCGGTCGAAGCAGTCTTGCGGGATTAGCTAACAATTACCGGCGAGGGTGATCTCTTTGGTTGCGCTTGTACACTTGCGCGTGTGAGTACTGCTGTGCCGCTGCACAGACGAGGGACCGTGTTACTCCGGAGCCGAGAAAGACTCCGCGAGGATAGGGAACGAAAAACGGAAGTCAACTCCCGTGCTTCTAGGGCAAATGCTAATGTGAATGCCGATAAAAGTGCAAACAAAAATGGTAGTCTCTGGAAACGCCAACAGAGCTCGTAAAGTTTTACCGAAAGAAAGAGGGAGTGAAATCGATGGAGTGGTGAAGGGATTCTGGTCATAAGATAAGGGGCCAAGGAAGAAGGTTGAGGAGGGACTAGAGGGCGACGCAAGTGAGGACTGTGTCGGGGACGATGGCGGTGACGACGGCGAAGGGCAACACTTGTTTCTGACCAACTTAGTGGCACGCTAACTTGGGGAAGAACTCCGAAGAAGGGTATGGATTTCACTGGTCAAGAACGCAGCGGTACATCATGCATTCCGAGTCATTCAGTTGTAGACAATGTGCGAGTATCGAAGATGAAGGTAGGCAATACGAGAGGGGAGAGCGAGAGCACAACGTTGGAAGTGCGTAGGTAGGTGCATACGTCACAAGTGTGGGGCCGGATTGGCTGGACCGTAATCTTACTGTTGGCCATCTGCACGCCACCTAAGCTTTTAGTACGCCGCCATCTTGATGATTTGATCTTATCTATATCTCTGATATGTTCTACGGCACAATGGCTACTCTGGTTCGATCCACAAAACCGGGGTCTGAGTGGACGAGAAACGAACTTCGTGCCTATAATATCACCGTAGCCCCTCAAGACATTGCCACTTTCTTTGGAAATCCCACTCTACCTCAACCATTCGTCCACCAAGTTATTCTCGACAACAAAAAGTATCCCCCTGATGGGATAGCTGAAAAGGCCGACCGAAACTTCTTCTATCTGGAAACGGCGATGTCAATTCCACCCGGGGGGGAGTCTGCCTTCGGAGATTTTATTGCCCATCTCCTCGGCTTGCTCGGGTATGACGATGTCGGTGATCGCTTCATTTGCCGGAAAAGAGACATAACACTCCTCATGTGCCGGAAGTATACTACTGCCATGACCGATGTCTACATGGTTTCTCGGCGAAACACTGAGATCCTTCTTGTGGTGCAGGAGGACAAAAATTTCCTGGAGGGTGTGGATCCCGAACCGCAGCTCATTGCGCAAGCGATCGCCGCTTTTCAGCGTAACAACCAACTCCTGGAGAACGATGGGAAGGAGCCTATCCGAGCGAAGACCATTCCTGGCATCGTCATTTTTGGTACAACGCCGACATTCTACAAGATAACCGTTACGCAGGACCTTGTCGACGCCGTAGTGGACGCTCGGTATCCTGCAAATCCAACGATTGTGCACAAGCTGATACCGCCGGTTGAAGATCTTTACGGGTTGGACCAGGACGGAATGCAGCCCTTGAATAACAGAGCTGTCATTCTTGGGTGCTTTGAGGCATTCAAGCAACTTGTCGACTAGTAGGTTTTGGTACCACTCCCCTAAGTTGATCACAAGACGCGGTACTCGGACTCGCCTTGTGTTCGTGTACAGTACGTATTATTTCCACAACTAGATACTTGTCTATGTTTTTAAAGGCAACAATTTCGTGGAGACCATTCATGCCAGAATCAGATTAAGAGTGTACATAATTACGGTGCACCAGCCTCCGGAGAGCATGCCAGTGGGCGATGCCATTGTTTTTTTTTTTGCAAGAGGACGTGCTCGGGACATCCTCCTTCCTGGTGGAGCGTATGCGTGCATATAAAGGCGGACGGAAAAGATGCCCGATGTAACCGCCTGGGGGCTTCAGCTTCAGCGCTTCAGCTGGGGGGGTAACAGAAAAAATTGCCAGCTGGGCCTTGGCTCTGAATATTCTGAACCAGGCATGTTCACAATCAACGCGTGTCGAGGTTCGAAAGATCAATATTATATAGATTCAAATCACAGCAGGAATAGGTCTAGACGATATTTATGACACGATCTCAGTCACGGTGTCTGTGAGCAGAGCTAGCCTCCATAGGCAGAGTGCGCTCAACAATCGGTGAGACTAAACAAAAGCCTGACGCTCAATATTGTCAAGAATGCACTCCAGAAGAGCTTTCTGCAGCTGCACGAGGATGGCATGTTAGAGAACTCCGGATATAGAGAGACATTCATGATCCGAGCCCGGGATCGTCGCGTCGCTGTCTCTGTCGTACCCCAAAATAGAGCCGCCACAATGTCACTCCGTGATCGCTGGCCCGGGGTAACATGAATCTCAACCATGATCTCGACGTCCACTTACCTGTACTACTTTTAACCATACAACTACATTAATGCTGGAGAAAAATCAGCAGTTCCTCTGCTCACAATCTGCTCTCAGTGTCTCACGCAAAACCGATGAAACGCGCTTTTGTGAGTGAACGTTACTGTACCCTCTAAGATGTCAAGAGCGATGATATCGACTGTGAGGCATGTGAGCGCTGGCAACACAGGGATCTCTTTAGATGATACACACACGTCTAACCGTCCGTGGCGGCGTTGACTTGTGCGATTTTCGACACTGGATTCTCAGGCTGTAGACACCCACACTGCGAATTAACTTTGTCCTACCCAAGTCACTAACACACCCGAATCCACAACTTTGGTTCGATTCTCGAGACTTCATTCTCGTGTGGGGAGCTGAGAGATCCTATCTATCTGCTAAGCCAATGCCTTCGGAGATCCTAAATTTTCTCGTTATACAGACAACAGGCGGATCGCGTTGCGGCGGAATCCCCACTTCTGCCTCGACCCCGGGCTTCCGGGGATACCTATGGAGCTGGGATCTTCAAGGGCCCCACGAATGGGTTCGTTCTTGAGCCCAACGATACTATCTACGTTCTTGTTAACAAGCCAAGCCTAGGCCGTGTTTTGGAGGTAGAAAAGCGAAAGGGCATTTTTGGTATGGATGCCAGTGCCAAAACGATGTTATGACTTTCAAAGGTGGGACTACCACTCC